>JAYMSV010001496.1:0-12726 GCA_036897745.1 Erodium moschatum | reverse complement strand
AGCTTGCTATTCTCGTACGCGTGAGCACATATCTTCCCGACCGTGACGGTCTGGAACTTGACGAGTCCGGGGTTGCCTCCGAACTCCTCGAAAAGCACCAACGTGTTGTCGCCGTCCTCGTTGAGGAACGCGCGAGGCACGTGGTACCACCGCTGTGTCGGCTTTCCGCAGTTGGTGAGGCACTTGGAGCTGCCGTAAGAACCTCGGTAGTCACATGCCTCGTTGCTGCAGCCGTCCTCGGACGCCAGGTAGGCCGGCCAGTAGCGCCCGATGCTGTGCCCGTTGACCCATGCCTCGCCCTTGCCCAGTCCTTGCATGTCCACGACCACCGGGTCTTGCCCTAATGGGGCCTTGAAGGTTGTCTGTCATGAAAATCATCGACTAATTGTGTTCATACAAGGGTAAAATTGTCATTTGCGTGCAAAAGGGTAAAATCGTCATTCGTGTAGCAAGTTCGAGGTCTTCCCCTAATGGGTTTTTATGAATTTCTAAGAATAAAATCATCATTGGAAACAAACTTGTAGAAGAAAGACATTTTTGTTTCCCACAGTAAAGTTTACAAAGGGGCCGGTCATCATTTTTTCTTTTACGATTTTATGCACCAAAAGTAAAATTGTCATTTAGAACCAAATTTATAGCAAAATGACATTTTATGTCAGCTTGAAGTTCACCAAGGGTAAAATCGTCAATTTCTTATTTTTACGATTTTATGCACTAGGGGTAAAATGGCCATTTTTTTAATGTATGCATACGTACGTACCTTGTACCAAGTGAGCCTCTTGTTGATGGGGAGGTTTTGGGTTAGCCATTTGGAAGCCAGGCCAGAGTCGAGGTTGTAGATTTTGTTGTCGAAGCCGTGGAGTCCAACCTTGTATCTCCATTTTTCGTCTGATATGTCCTTGATCACTTCCTCGTCTTCACCTTTTTGTCCGATCAGCTGAACTGGCCCGAGAACTCCGTTTCCGATCAGATCATAATAGGCTCCATAGTTCTGGAATTTCGTCTCATAAGTTAAATATAGTAACACATAAAACAGATAACACCGTGTCGCATTAGATAACACCATAACATACCTGAAATCCGACCGTAGCACTTAACAAGGTTATCAAGTTCCTTTTTCCCTTATTCAACTTTACGCTTGCCTCCAACACCGATTGAGTAACACCGTATTTAGAATATTGCAAGCCTACACGTTATATAGAAATAATAGAATCGAGAATCATATATACATAAATCATTACATGTATCCAGGATTCGAAATTGTTACGTACCGACATGTTGACCATTGACGAAAGCATGAATAACTTGACCGGTAGCATTCACACGAAGCGTCATGTTACCGCTCCAAACCGGATCGTCTTCCTTAATATTCACACTGTTTTGGACAAGACAAAACATGAGATCATAGTACATAAATGAAACGAGAACTTACGATGAGGGGCAAATTTGTAAAAGAGTCCTATTTTGAAAAATGTAGTAGAGATGGTTAGTTTGAATCTAAAATCTTTACAAACCAGTCCCTATTTTTAGTGAAAATCCGAATTTTTTCTTGATGAAGGCTACTCGGATTTTACCCAACGGGATATTTTGTTTACTGACTCGGGTGCTCTATATGTACCCGACAGAAAATTCATTAAGGATAACATCGTAACTTCGACAAGAAATCAGAAATCATAATCCCTATGATCAATTATTACCTGGTCATGTACCAAAGATAGTCACTCTCATCACTAGCAACAACTTTCTGATCAATTAGCTGATTAGCAGCAATGAGGCCTTTACCGTGAAGAACAGTGTCGTCGACTCTCTCCGGCCTCCACGACCACCTCAGGGACTCTGGTTGCTTCTCGGCTTCGTTCCTTCTCTTAACCATGACCGATGTCTGAGCGTTGACCTTAGCGGTGTTGTATACTTCTTTAGTACAGTCAGGAAGAACACTAACGGACCAAGCAGGAACACTGAACATTTTCCCTTGGAACGACACCGTAGCATCGACTGTGGTGTTGGCGTTGGACAAGAAGCAACACGATGTTTCGTTCGTTTCGTACATCGTCGCCTACAATCACAAACATTCATAACAAACGACTGTGAAAAAGGTTGTTGGAAAGTGTTATATGAGTTTGAAAATAAAATTGTGCGTTCGTTTTATATAACACCCTAAACCCCCTGAATCCGCCCCTGGTTTGTGCATTATTACTAGATGTTGAGTTGATGAACAAATACCATAACGGAGTTGCCAAAATCGGTCGAGGAAACGTTGCCACGAGTGAGAGTAGTCTCCATGGACCTCAGGATCATGTGAAGTTGCTTCAAGTGTCCCCACTTAGGCTGGTTCAAGTTTCCATATTCATCCAGAGGAGCATCGTAATCATATGAGGTGGTGATGTACGGTCCTCCTGCTGTTCTTCCGAAGTTGGTTCCTCCATGATACTGTAATAATCACGTGACCAATCATGAACATGTGATAATTCTTCAACATAGCGTTCAAGCATGAAAAGTTGATAGGTTAGGGTTATGATTTGAGAATAAACGAAAAGTCTACGCTATGACATCAAGTTTTCTCTTGCCATTTCAGGATGTTTAAGAGGCACGTGACAAGTTATATGACTGGTATTTCACGAAATCGATACCACATCGAGTTTTTCCAACATTATAATAAGAGACCAACCCATACCATGTAGTAATTCTGAAAAGTTCCTCCAGCTTGGTAGAACCGCGCAACGGCGAAGGCAACATCCTCAGCAGTTCTGTGTGGATCTTTGTCTCCCCAACTCTTAAACCTGAGATTAATGAGGTCATGAACATGTAAACAATGTTCTATATAATTATAGAAACTTTAAAGAGATCATTGTACATAAATATACATATACACTAACCAGCCAGTCCAATTCTCAGTCCACATTTTGGGGCTGCTTGGGTTGTTTGGGGTGAAGCTATCACAGTAGAAACCATTGCATGTGTTTATCTGACATTCACACCAACGGTAACATTAGCCAGTAACTTGACACGCAAGTAAAGACGGCGATGATGATGATGATGATACATACCATAGGTTGAGGAGCATCGTCTTCTTGGCACATGATCCATGGAACGCCAATGTTGAGTGAATCCGCCATACTAGCACACCAGTTCAGGTAAGCTTTCCCTGCTTCACCGTACTGTTTGATCTCGTTCCCATACTCGTTTTCGATCTGAACAATGATGATCGGACCTCCTTGAGATGCAAAGAGCTTGTTCTTCTTCATCATGTCCACTATCAATGTCGTGAAGTTCTGCATCTCGTTCTGCAATTCAATCATTTGGCAAAAACATCGTCAGTTCGATGTACCATACGTTGTAATAACTCGAAAAAGCAGGACAAGAACAGAGGATATTATAAATGTCTGTACCATGAACACATTGTTTGCAGTTCGTAGCTCAATGTTCGGCATGTTGTGCAGCCATACCGGAAATCCTCTGTCACAAAACAACAATTTGGGATATGTGTTACATGAACAAAACCGATATTGCTAATGTGTGACGGAGATAATTGCGATAAATTGTGCATGTTTTGCAAATACAAACGGTGAGCTGAAAATAACATCCCCAACTATTGTTTGTAAATTTTTGTTTTTAAATATGGATCACTTATATCGGGTCGGTCTTCCAAATGTCAAATTTATTAGTTGGTGTGGTTTGTAAATTTCGTTATAAAACGAGTCACCGGATCGGACTTTCACAACTAAAATACAGACTATAATGGGTTTATAACAACAAACAAAAAAACTGCATTTTAAGTGAGGGCTACAAATTGCAAAACACGTATATTGTAAAACGCAAAACCCTACGAAAAAAACTACATTTTTCTTGTACAAATCCACTAACGGGATTAACTTTTTTTGTAAAACATCAAAGGTACCCCGCAAAATTGCAAAAGGACAAACCGTTTATTTTCAGCAACAAAAATTACAGTCACGCGATCGTCACATGACTGATTTCCGTTAAGAATACAAAAACAAAAACGTACCCATAGTTCCATTCAGCACAAACATAGGGTCCGATCCGAAGAACAGCATAAAGTCCGGCGTCCTGGATGGTTCTGATGAACCTCACGAGATCCAGATTGCCGCTGAAATCGTACTGGCGCCTCAGCGGCTCGTGGGCGTTCCAGAAAACATAAGTTTCGATCGCATTGAGCCCTCCTTCCTTCGATTTCTTTATAAGATCGGGCCACATCTGTCAAAACACAATTCTTTTTAACGCCACGTATTATTACTGAAAAAATCCGATGCCCCTCACTGAAAAAGTTGACTATACATACTTGAGGAGTGCTTCTGGGGTAGTGAATGGAGCCGGAGATGAGGACTCTCCGAGCGCCGTCGGTTGTGATGGCTCTGCCGTCGTGGGACACTTGGACGGCGGAGGCATTGTTGGTGCATACGAAGACGATGAAGGTGAAGCAGAGGAGAGCAGCAATGGAGTTTAAGTGAGTCATGGTGAAGAGTGTGAAGTGGGTTTGAGTATTGAGGATTGGTTTGGGAGATCTATTTATAGGGTCGAGAGGAAATGGATAGGAAGAGATTAGTTCGAGAGAAATCAGGGGAATCTTACCTGTATGGTTTATTTGACATGGTCTTGGGTGAGGAGAATTGACCTCGTATCAACTCACTCAAGTCCGGAGCCAACTTTAATTAAATTGAATCCGAATCCCAGTACGCAGCGGTGTCGAAGCTGAATTCGATGATTTCACCGTCAATTCTAATCAGCGTCGTTAATGTGCGTACGGTCGCCGGATTTAGGGTTTCGTTAAGCGTTGTTAGAGCGAAGCGAGTCGCAAAGCTCGACGACTCTACGAAACGCTGACACTATGATGTCACAACGCAGCTCACCCAGGAACGATGCGTGGCGAGGCTCCACAAACTTTTTGACCGGTCTTTGCCACGTGATAATATAATAAATACAAAATTAATTACAAAAACATTCTAAATATTTTTTTTATTTGCTATATAAGGAACCCTCGGTGCATCAAAGTCTCGCGCCTCTTTATACCCAAAACCCTCGGTTTCGATCCTGACAGAATGAGGTGTGCGTCTCCATACACACTATGTTTCTCAATCTCACATTCATTGTCCTTAACGAGACTGTTTAACAGACCTCACCGTCGTATCTTCTAAGAGAGCTAGTTCTTCGTCGGAGTGAATGCCCAGACTCCTTTTTTGTTTGAGCCGGGGGTATGTCCGTATGTGACGGCCCTGCGTGTATGGCCGGGGCTTGATTCATTACTTAACTATACTTCTTATTTATTTAATTTAATTTCATTAAAGTCAAAAGAAAGAAAAAAAAAACTGCTTTCCAGGGAGTGTACTACACTGGATTGCTACTTTCGGTGTTGAGTAAAAGGTAGTGAAAATGCCGGCAAACGTCGTCGTACGGAGTATGGGCCGCCAAACTTGAAATCGGGCTTGGCGTATGCCAACGGTTATAATTGAAAAGGCTTAGCCCATTGGGCTACTAAGGTCACGTTTGGCAGACACAACTTCCAATCCAAACGAGCCCAGAGAAAAAGTCAAAATAAAAACCAGACCCAGAACGGGTCCGCATCCAGATGGCTGACACGTCATCCGATTTCTTTCTCTCTCTACCGTGTCAAAATTGAGAGAGAGAGAGAGGAGCTACAGCCTACAGTCGACTCGACGGCCATGGGGCTCATCAACTTCACCTTAACGGGATGTGGCTTCTTCGTCATCGGAGCACTAGAAATCCTGACGGACCTCGTCGGGAGGTCACCGGAGACGAAGCGCAAACCCAACCCATCCTCCTCCGTCCCCACATTCCTCGCCATTTCCGTCTTCTCCTTCCTCTTCATCGTCACCACTCTCGTCTCCCTCTCCGACGCGATCCACTCCCGCGACGGCGTCGGAACAGCTCTCCAGCTCCAATCCCTCGCCGTCGCCGCCCTATTCCTGATGTACGCACTTCTGGGTCTGACGAAGAGTCTCACGAACTCGCTCCCTCTCCCTTCCTCGATCCTAAATCTGATCTCCCTCCTCGCCTTCGCGGAGGAGTTCATGCTCTTCTACCTCCAGAAGAAGGACACGAACGGGATCGAGAATCGCTACTACGATCTCCTCCTCCTGCCCATCACCGTCTGCGTCGTCTCCACCGCCATGGGTTTCGATTCGCCGCCGTCGAATCTCCCGAAGCTCTCTCGCGGGCTCGGGTTGCTTCTTCAAGGAACTTGGTTTATCCAAATGGGGTTTTCGTTTTACTCCGATCTCATCGCCCATGGATGCTCTCTGAGCGAGAAGAGTAGAGGGAACTTCACGATTAACTGCAATGGCCACTCCGATTATCACAGGGGAAGAGCAATCGCGACCCTTCAATTCAATTCTCATCTCGCTTTTCTGGCTGTTTTGGTTGTCTGTGTCTATGCTATTGGTGTGGACAGGAATGGAGCTCGCGATGATCCCAATCTGTACAGGCCAATTGGGGCTGAATTGCTGAGCTTGGATGGTCGTGCTGAGTTTACTTTGGATTCTGATGAGGATGAGATTGATGAAGAGGAGAGTCGAGAGAAGCAGAGTGAGGCTTCTTTGGATGGTTCTATGAATGGTTATGATTTACATCCGTGAGGTAAAATCTAATGATTGCTCCTTGTGATGAATATGAAGCATTTTGTGTTAAGATTTAGTCTTGTTTTTTGTTTAGAATTGAGTATAAATGGTTCTTCACCATTGCTGAGTTTTATAAAGGCCTGTTGTTCTTTGTAATGCACTTGTTATCAATGAGATTTTGGAGTTCATCTTATACAGTTCAAAACCCGTCACTCTAGGAATGATTTGGAATAAAAGCATGACTTAAGAACTAGGGAAAATTACATCTAGCTACACCTAACTATCCATGATTTTCACCTAGCTACACCAAACTATTGTTTTTGGAGATATCATAACTTTCCAAAAATATCACTTTACTACCTTTCTGTATGTTTTTGGACGGAAAAAGGGTCACGATCCATGCACATGATCTTATTTTCCCAAAAAAGACATAAATGCCCTTATACACATTGTTATTTTCCCAATAACTATCTGTCATTATTTTCCCAATAATATAGGAAGTGAAAATGAGGGAGAACTAATGTGTATAAGGGCATTTATGTCATTTGGGGAAAGTAAGGTCAAGTGCATGGCACATTACCTTTTTTTCGTCCAAAAACTAATGTAAAGGTAGTAAAGTGAAAATTTGGAAAGTCAGGGTATCTCTTAGATGAAAAAAATAGTTAGGTGAAAATCGTGGATAGTTAGGTGTAGCTATGTGTAATTTTACCTAAGATCTATTTTTGAATATTTGTCATTTCGGTCCGAATCTCTATCATGTCTCCTAATGCAGGCTAAGATAGCTTCGAGTCATTGCTTGTGTGTGTTGCACATTGTCACAACTCTCTTCTCCATGTATTTCTTGAATGGCTCTCAGGCCATTGAAGCAGTGTGGCATCAAATGGAAACACGGTAAAGGACAATTGGTGAGTCTGTTAAATTTTGAGCTTTGATTTCAATGCCTTTTGCATGTCTACCTGCTCTACCTTGTAGCCTTAATGAACAATTAGTGGCTATGTTGTTAAGTTAATTTTTGACCGTTGCTTACAATGCGTATTTAAATTTGAATGCCCATATAGGGAAGCAAGCACCTTGTGTAAACAATTTGTTGCGAGGCAACAAATGTGTGACCATGAGTCTTATTAGAGAGAAACTCTCGAGTCTTACTGAATTGTTTTTGTCCATAAGTAGTGTCTCTCAACACATAACCCATCACCAAATCAAGCTTTTCGTCTCTTATTCATTGATCAAAACCTTCGCAATGGCTTTGAACCAATCCCTCATTGCTAGGATCGTTCTAACGATTTTTGTTGTGCTAACAGTTCAATCTCATCAAATTTCCAGCTTCCAGACCTTCAGTTATTTAGATGACATGGAGCCGTCGAGATGTGGAGTCCCCAATCTCAGCATTGGTGATGAGCCAAAATGGCGGGCCACTCATCTCACCTACACCTTCCGTTCCACAGCTGAAGCCAATGTTGGGACTCAAGTTCTGAGGTCTATCTGTGGACGAGCTTTCAAGAAATGGGCTTCCATTTCTCCTTTCACATTCGAGGAGGCTGAACAAGGCATGAGAGCTGACATTGAGATAGGTTTCCACAGAGGCTCCCATGGAGATTCATCCCCATTTGATGGACTCGGCAAGACCTCAGCCCGTGCTTTTCTGACAGACTCACACACGGGCCATCTTCATTTCAACGCAGATGAGAACTGGAGCAGCAAATTGCGACCAAGCAGGAACGAAATGGACTTGGAAACAGTGGCTCTGCATGAAATTGGTCATCTTCTTGGTCTTGGCCACAATTTCCATCAAAATGCTGTCATGAACAGTCACTTCACTCCAGGAATCACCAAGAGGGAGCTGCATATTGATGATGTCAAGGCCGTTACAAATCTGTACTACACTAACAAGCACTGATGATACTTGTAAACTGTACTACACATTGCTGGACCAAGAATGTACCCAGCAATGCTCTATAAGCTACTGTCTCAGTTTCAGAGTTAATAAAGTGATTGGAGTTCATGAAAGATTTGTGTTGTGGGCGCGATAAGCTAAGAGAGAGCAGGTCTCTGGGTTTGGGTTTCATTGCTGATTATATATGTACAGTACTACAAAAGTGAGCTTCACAACATTCTCTAACATTGTCAGGTACACTCTTGAATCTCTACTTCTGTTCTGTTTTTGTGATATCTGCACAGTATTGCATACAATATCATGCTAACTGAGCTCAGGATTGCCAAGAGCCAGTAATATTTATCGAGTCGAGCTTCTCTCATGTCATCAGAGAACCAGCCATGCCCTCCTTCTCCAGATCTTGTGAGGACCTCAACAAGCCATATCAGCAAGGCACTCATGAAGCTCCCAACCCCAAAAACACTTGTGTACAGTGCAAAACCCATTGTTCTCATCCGGACAGGAACTTCGTTGTAGAAGAACTCCTGCATTCCCACAACCGTAAAAATGTCTGCAATGCCCAAGACTATGTACTGAGGCAGCAACCAGAAGATGCTTAGTGGCACATCGACCACTCCCATCTTGTGGCTGATCTCAAGCCTCTTGGTCTCAACAAGAGCAGCCAAGACCATGGACATGACTGACATAACCATCCCGATCCCCATCCTCTGGGTCACGCTGAGGCCTTTCTCTTGGCGGGTTATGAGGCGCGCGATTGGGATGAAGAGCACGTCGTACAGAGGCATCAGGAGTATTATAGACACTGCAATGAGACTCTGCAAGGTTGCTGCTGGGATCTTGAAGCCTCCGCCAATCCTCCTGTCCATCATCATGCCTTGTTTGGTGAAGAAAGTTGTGGGTTGCTGAAAGATGACTGCAAACATCAGGAGCATCGTCCATATAGGCAAAAGCCTCAGCACAACTTTGATGTTTGCGAGTATCTGGTTCTTGGGTTTCTCCTCAAAACTCCCAACCTCCTTGTCCGAACCTTGATCATGGCACAGAGGTTTCTCTTGCAGCCTGGACAGACAAAGCAACATCATCAAAACTGTAAGAACGTCATGCACATAGTTACTGCTTACTATATGTTTTTTTACACATAACTACCCTCAGCTTTAAACTTTCACACCCAGCATCATATAACTTTCAAAAAACTGCAAATAGCTATTTTTTGTCATAAAATGACAAAATGCGCTTGACCCTAATGTAAAAAAAAAACTACTTTGTTACGGTTGAGTAGATGTAAAAAGACTCAATAAAAGATAAATATGTTAAAAAGACGAGAACAATAGCATTTTTTTTATTGTGGTCAAGGGGATTTTTGTCATATTTGACGAATAAAATTTTAAAATTAGGGATAGTTATGTGCAGAAGTGGTATATTACTCTACTAGTCATGTTAAGGAAAAGGAACTTACTCTAGCTCAATGGCATCAGATTTCTCATCAACCAAACTGATCCCACCTTTCTTCATGCTCGATGCAGCTGCTTTGATGGCCCTAACGATCCTCTCAATAGGCCTATGCTCGACTTCCTTGCTGTCTTTGTAAGTGTAAATCCTCGTTCCAGACAAGAAGAAAAAGATCGAGGCAAGCATGAGAAGAGTCGGGATGGTGAATCCTATGACCCAACCGAAGTTGTCTTCGATGAAGGACATGACTATGATCCCCAGTAGGCTCCCGGTGCACACGCCAAAGTACCACATCCGGAAGAAAAAGCTCTTCTTAGAGGACTTGTTGTTGCTGTCCTTTTTGCTGGTGTTGGGCAGTTCCTGATCCTCGCAGCCCTCGAGCTGGTCTGTCCCGAAGGCCTGCAAGGCCGGGTTGCACCCGCCTTGGCCTAGGGAGATGAGACAGAGCGACCAGAACAGGTACGAGGAAGTGGTTGTTCTGTCCGAAGAAGACCATGATAGTGCCAATGCTGTTGATGTCAGCGCCATCAGACCCTGATTCAGAGCAACGACATGGGCATGATTAGAAACAAAAGGACAAGTATCTGATTAATAAATAAAAACATAAAAAGACATAACTGTCACATTTCTCATTGATTCTTGTTCCTTTTGATTATATATTTGTTTATTGTATCAAAATAAGCTTAGATGTTAGATAATACCTTTAAAAAAATGTATTAAAAAAGGTTTATAGTGATAGTTACACACTTTTTTTGCTGTTGTAACAAACACTCCTCAATTTCAGTAACCAAAGACACTTTTTGTGAAATTAGTGAGACAAAAGGACTGGAAAATCCGTTAGATGTCTACATACGAGTCTTCTTATTTTGACGACAATTGAAAACAAAATTAACACTAATGTACATACAAATTCCAGTCTGCTTTTTGCATCATAATCATATAAACTGAAGACTGAAATTGTTGTTTTTTCTCGATTATCCGATCGGAACATGATCCGACTATAGCTACAAATTTTTGACCATATATCCAATCATAAAAAGATGGGCAAAAACATTACTACTAGGTGATAAGATAGGTGGCTAGTGCTTTAAAAGGCAAGAGGTGACTCATGTTCCACAAGGCTACATAATGGAAACATGTCCCAATCATTAATGCATGATTTGGTTACTTTTTCTGTAATTGGATATGAGTCACATTCACATAACCCACATCCCTTTCTTGAGCCAAAACCCAAAAAGGACAAGACCAAGAACATGAACATGAACACAAGAACATCATGGGTTAGGATGAATCAAACTGACCAGGACATAGATGAAGGAACAAGCCAAAATGGTGGAGAAGCGGTTCCAGTAAGAATCAACCAAAGGAGCCACCAGGAGAGGCATGATGGAGGTGAGCCCACTCCAGCTGCTCACCATCTTCGCCGCCGACGAATTGCTCAACCCTACAATGTCCGTCAGATAGTTCACCAGATTCGACAACACACCCTTGAATGCAAATCTCTCCATTCCAGCAATCACTATCACAAAATCCAAAACAAACCCACATGTCAATGTCACAAATTCTCTAATGGGTCGTCCTTAAAATCCACAAACATTCCTTAAATTCTTGTCTCTACCCCCAATACCCTTAAATTCCACCAGCCTGGTCTGGTTGGTCAAGACGAACACTA
The DNA here is from genome assembly GCA_036897745.1 of Erodium moschatum. Classification (NCBI taxonomy): domain Eukaryota; kingdom Viridiplantae; phylum Streptophyta; class Magnoliopsida; order Geraniales; family Geraniaceae; genus Erodium; species Erodium moschatum. The sequence continues at coordinate 1,118 of JAYMSV010001496.1, read as the reverse complement.
TCTCATAAAAAAAACCCTATCTTAAAGCTGATTGATCAGAACGAACACTATCTCATATCAGAATTAGTATCGTATCTTAAAAGCCCCATAACGAGCTGATTGATCAAAACGAACATTGAAGAATGAGGAACACCCTTTGATTAGGGTTTTAATATGATGAGATATGCATTACCTATTAGAAGAACACATGACTTGCTGAGGCTTCTAGATCCTTGTGGTCCTGATCCGGCCATGGAAGCTATAGCTTGAATCAATGCCATGTTGTGTTTGTTTTTATATACTCCTTCCTGTTCCTCTCCGGTCCACGAAACAGACACCAAAGGCACTTCGATGATTGGCTCTCGCGATTAATAATGGGGCAGTGGACAAATCACTTGAACAATCATAGCTTTTTAATAAAATTTCAATAATCCAGAAAGCTAATTGGGAGTGCTTTATAAAGGGAGCTCAAATTGATCTCCACTTTGATCCAAATGGCCACGTCACGGGAGAGACTATGTCGACACGAAACTTACTAGTCAAACACGTGACTCGTCATGCATGGCACACGTGGACTGTTACGTGGCACATGCCCTGCCATGTCACCAACACAATGAACTTATCGTGAATACAATTATAGACACATATCGACACAAATCCGCAACATTTAGAAAAGAATCATGAGTTTGGCTCGTTAAGACAGTACCATAATCACCGTATACTCCGAAACAAACATCCTCGTACGTACTCGTTTGTTTGATACGTACGATGAACGTGACGTGTACGTGTACGTGTACGCACGCGTACATGAGATATATATGTAACCGAAACAAGCGGTGGTTAAAGGAGGTGAAACGGAATGGTGTTTCTGTGGGCTACGATTGAGAGGGAGAGAAGAAATAGCGGGAAATTGAGGGGACGTGCATGGGGCACGCGCCAGCACGCGGCGGGCACGTGCGGCGGAGTGCATAGTGTCGATGCATATAAAAAGACTATGCTGAGACTTGAGAGTTCTTAATGTTTACGAAAGTCGTGACGTGGACGCATGGTCATCGTGCCACGTGGGACGGGATACGAGGATATGCTTTGGGGCTCGTTTTTCCATAGGCCACGATCTCTCTGTGGCTTTTTTGGGGTGG
>JAYMSV010001495.1:0-12729 GCA_036897745.1 Erodium moschatum | reverse complement strand
TACAATAGGTTGCGGTCAACGTTACTACATGACAATTTACGTTTGCTTGGGTTAGGATTTAGTAATAAACGAAAGGTGTGGGTTAGGACATGGAGTAACCCCTTCTATATATAGGGTTCAAGTTGTCGTTTGTGGTTGTGTCTTATCATTCATGATAAGGCTAGAGAGGTTGTGAGTACAAGCGCTGAGGAGAGGAAACAATGATATCAGGAACGACCATAATTTTATATCCGAGCTTATGCCTATCTATTATCATGTGTAGTGGTGGTTATTATTTGATTTGATTCTCATATGAATGGACACGAGATTAGGAGATTGTGCCTGGCGGTGTCAAGGAGATCTACTGCTCTGCCCAGGTTTTTCTTATATTTAGTTCACTGTGTATGACTCTTGGGGAGGACTTATATGCACATTACAGTACTTGTCAGACTACTAGCTGAATCACTCCTCAACGAAGGGTTTGTGGAAGCATGAGAGATCAATATCGTCATCTAGTCATTCTAGGATAAGACGTCATATCAAAGGTGTCCTATGTGAGGATATCCAATTGTAACATTTATGCAATAACTCCATATCATAATACAAGAAGTATAAGCAACACGACCTTCGACATCCCAGTTCCACCTTAAGTTTCTGTCGAAGCTTCTTGTAATTGCTAGGTGGACTATCTTCCATCAAGTTAGAAGCATCTCCGAGGATCGAAGATAATGGCTTTTAGTTAATAGCAAAAGTTCATTTCTGGACTGCAAGTGTTTGGTTTGGTATCTATTTTTTCCCACAATAAACTTGTTTTATATTTACTTTGTACGCCTCTTACTCGAACCGATGGATTTATATTTATAAGTTTCATCTATAAGTTCAAAAAAAGATAAGACTATATACAATGAGTAATAAAATAAAATATTTAACGGGGCATTCATGTGGGATACTGGTTTCTCTTGTTCTGAGCAAGATGTTCCGACTTGTTAGTCGCTTCTTGACCTTAGAAATTTGACACCTAAACTGACGAAAACTGAAATAACTAACCATGCGTCACAATGCCTTTTATTTTGAATATAACTCCTATTACTACTCGACAAAGCACAAAAAGTCTAAAAAGCTTTAGGTTGCATGTGCACTGACCCGTGTCTTGACTTGATTCTCATAACGAGACATTTGGAGAACGCCAATATTGGTATCTAAGGAAGTAGGTCTTCGGATTCCTACTTCAATAAGTTGGTGCCAGTATTAACAATTGTGGAAAAATTGACCTAGGTTAGGGTTTATGATTTGTTTGTTCTTACTGTGTTGTCTCTCGTATCTACTAGATAATCGAATTGAATTAGGGTCTAATGCTCAAAAGATGAAGTTCATAATTAGTCTAATCAATGATAAGTTGGATTTAAATCCTAGGTAGAAATAATAGGACTACTATAATTGCAATAGTCATAGGTTTACATTGAAATCTAGAAATTATCAAAACGTAGTGCTTTAGGTCTTCCTACATTTGGAGTTGGAAAAACTAAACGGCTAGATTCCATTATAATCTTAAGCTATCAAAAGAAATTAAAATTAAATTAGAGATACCTCAATTTCCCTAGAATATCCAACTTCATAATGATTATATGTGTTTTGTACTATGAAGTGGTCTTTATGATCCCTTGCCTTGCATTACTTTTCCTCTGATTCAAAAACTCATTTCAGGCCTTGTCGTAGAGCTGGTCACTAGACTGGCCATTAATGTATATATTTTAGCACTGCAAAAAATAACCTATATTCTTTCACCTCATCGTTTATTTTGGACCAAAGGTCCTTCCACTATTCCTACCCCTTGAACGCAAAGCCCTACTCCATGTTGTACCTCCGTTGAATAGGCATCCAAAACCCGACTTCACATTTGTTGTTCCTTCTATACGAGTCGAGGAAGTGATGAAGCCAACGTGTGATTAGCCTCAAGTTCTTTTATCTAGTACATCAAACGCATGCTCACCTCTTGGTCTGGTTGATGTACCCGGAACATATGACAGTGTCTGTGTGATAGGACCGAAAAATGTGGACTGTGATAAGACATGGTTAGAAGTATTGTGTGGCTGCAAATGAAGCACTTGGGTTGGTTCTTTTGATCCCACACTCAATCTAGATACGATTCAAAATTTTCTTCATCGGATGGAGGATACTAGTTCTAGCAGAGGAGGCGAGCAAAGTCACAATTGTTGCTGAACATCTTGGGTTGTAGGAGGATTTGAGAGTGAAATGACTTGAAATAAAATAATGAATGTGAGCAAGAAGAATAACGATGTAATGAGAAAATGAAATTTATGGAATATTTTTACGATTATTATATTAAATTATAGTTAGTTTCCACAATTGCGGACGACTCTCCAATGTACAACGGGTCCATAGCTGATTTGTATGTATGATATTTGTTCTTCACTATCATGTTGTGGAGGATGATACAAGCATTCATGATCACGACAAGTGACTCTCTATCCCACATTCACACTTCTTTAAGACAGTTAGCCTAACCTCAATTGTGGTTTCTATCTGTTCGTTAATGGCCTATGCTATTTGCTCCCCAAATCGTTCCGAATCAACCATTGAATCCATGGTAGAAGAGTTGTGAATAGTTGAACTATAAGAGTACAAGAGGTATGAATGTGAAAGAAGAGGTGTGAATAGTTATTTCGGGAGGGGTTGTATTCATTGGAGTTTGAAAATTGAATTCTTAGAGATTTGGGATGAAGTAGCCATTGCTGCCATGCGACAACAATTGTCTGGGGCTGCAACTAACCGTTGCAGTCACGCGATAACAATGTCATCCTCAACTGGCTGCGTCTAGCTCCTGGGTCGTCTCATCTGCTATTGCACCAAGCCTGCTGCGTCAGATCCATTTTGCACCGCTGGACATGCTCTTATGGAAAGCAATGGGTATTGATTTTGAGTGTTCTCCAAGTAATTGATATTGTTTAAGATTGTTTGCTATTGTTTAGCATTGGTTGCTAGGTAGTTGTGTTTCTACTCTTATTTTTATCAGCTTTTCCTAATTGTATATTGCTTGGTAATAATATTAATCCTTATATAAAATAAAGCTCTTATTATATAATAAAAATCAATTAATATTTCATAATTCTATACAGACGACTAAAATCGGCTCCTCTCAGCCGAAGAGAGAAAGAGATGAAACGACGACGTTAAACTCTGAGTTCTGCTGACAGAAGGGAGAGAAGAGTCAATAGCCAACAAACGAAACCACCCGTCCGTCCCCTCTTCCTACCTCTCTTCTCTCTAAATATAATTCTATTTCTGGTTTCGATTCTCTCTCCATCTTCTTTTTATATATATATCTAAAACCCCAGTTCGGTTTTCCCAAAACTGTATATGTTTTTCCGCACCGTCTTTCTCTGTCAGTGACAGCTTTATTGGAAATTGGTGCCATGGCGGATTCGGTGGAGCTGCCTAGTCGCCTGGGGATCCTTCCATTCAGGAACAAGGTCCTTTTGCCTGGCGCCATTATACGTATTCGATGCACCTCTCCGGCCAGGTCTTAATTTGGGTTTACTGTTGCTTTTCATTCTGTCGGATGTTGAATTTGGTGGCCTGGAAATTGATGGAATGGAAATATATTTTTAATAGTAATTATTGATATGTGTTTTTGTGCGGTGCAGTGTGAAATTGGTGGAGCAGGAGCTGTGGCAGAGGGAGGAGAAGGGGTTGATAGGTATTTTGCCGGTGAGAGATGCGGCGGAGGCGGCGTCTGTGACATCGGTGCTGTCTCAAGGTGATCACGATCATTCTGTTTTTTTTGCATTAGAAGTGTTTGATGAATTGTCTCAATGGGAAGTATGTTTTTCTTTATTTGAAGAATATATTATTTCTGTGAGTTGGTTGATTTCAGGTGTGGGAGCTGATTCTGGGGAGAGAAGCCTGAAAGTTGAAGCTGGTACATCTGATGCTCAAAAGCTTGATGGAAAAAGTCAGCAGGAAGTTATTCACTGGCATAACAGGTATATTTGGTCTATTTCAATTCAACCTGTCATATTGATATGGGATGCTGTGTTAGTTGTAACATTTTGCATTAGTAAGGGGAAGTACAGATGTGTCTGGTATTGGTACACAGGTGATTGGAATAGTTTTATTTTATTTTTTAATTTTGTTACTGGGGTTTTCGAACTATTGCTTATAGGGGTAATATTAGTTCTTCATACTGGCTCTAACATTTGGCTGGCCTATGTGGAGATTTTGTTTATCTTTCTGTGATTTCCCGCATTTCTTGGGATCATTGAATGAATCCGGTTACTACATGCTTACTGGGGTGGATTTTGTCTGCTTTGAATTTCAGGGGAGTTGCTGCCCGTGCTCTACATCTTTCAAGAGGAGTGGAAAAACCAAGTGGAAGGGTCACATACATAGTTGTTCTAGAAGGTCTATGCAGGTTCAGTGTCCAGGAACTTAGCACAAGAGGAACTTATTATACTGCACGGATTGCTCCTCTGGAAATGACAAAAACTGGTAAGTTTCTAGTTTTCTCCAATCTTGGTTTGATGTTGCTAATGGCCATTGCAATTGCAGCGGTTCCTCCAAGTGGTCATGTATTGTGGTAGAAACCCCATTTCTCTGGAAAACAGTGTTTTCCTTCTTCTACTCATGTATAGTCGTATTAGCATCCGAGCAATGCCCCTTGATTTGTTTCTTCCTGTCATGCAAAATTTCGAGTCCCGGCTTTAGATAGTGCTGTTGCGCACAAGTGTTCTCCATCCCTGTTGGCTTGGTTTTCATTTCCCCACTATCTTCCTAGCATATGGGAATGAACGATTTCAAGAACAATATTGGAGTATCTAGATCAGCTGCTCTCATACTGGGAATGAATGATTTCAAGAACAATATGTCCATTAGGAATATGATTCTCATATTTTTATGCATGTGAGGTAGCTTATTTGTGTTGGTACGGGTCCTTAACTCTTCAGAACTTCTTAAAGAAGTATTTTCTTAGAAGTAACGTTCAAGTCAGGCATTTGGCCACAGATCAATAGTAATTGAAGTTTCTTAATTTAGATCAATATATCTAGCAGTTATTAATTACTACTCTTGTTTTAGTTTAATTAATCTGCGTTAATGTTCTGTGAGCAAAACTGTATATGATAAATATATTAGCCTGCATCAAGTATCATATTCCTGACACTTCCTGTGTTCTACTTTTTATACTATTAAGTATCATCTTTTCTTAAAATTTGTATAAGTTGGCGACAGAATTCATGCCCTAATTATCACTATGTTGGGTTTCTCCCACTTTCTACTCAGAGATGGAGCAAGTGGAGCATGACCCAGACTTCACAACATTGTCTCGCCAGTTCAAAGCAACTGCCATGGAGCTTATTTCTGTTCTTGAGCAGGTGCATCTTCTAAACTTCTTCTCTTGGAAAGCTTTTATCAAGTACGTACTTTCAGCATGCTATTTGTGCATTGGGTAATGAGATCTTGTGCACAATAAGGTTATCAATGCTTTGATGCACGAAACCTTATATTCTATTGCCTTTTACTTTCTATGAATAACTCAATGCTACATTCTACTCATAGAAACAAAAAACTGGTGGAAGGACAAAAGTTCTTCTGGAGACAGTTCCGGTATACAAATTGGCTGATATATTTGTTGCAAGCTTTGAGATAAGCTTTGAAGAGCAGTTATCTATGCTGGATTCAGTTGATCTAAAAGTGAGGCTCTCAAAAGCTACTGGATTAGTTGACAGGCATTTACAGGTAATTTAATGTTTTCTTGATGATTAGTATTTGATGCCCTAAAATCCAGTCGGCTTGATGCTCAATACAGCATTAATTCATGTCAATGGTTACTTGTAACAGTCAATTCGTGTGGCAGAAAAGATCACTCAAAAGGTAGAGGGACAGTTATCAAAATCACAAAAGGAGTTTCTTTTGCGTCAACAGGTTAGCTTTCTCATACCAATTATTGTTTTCTCATTCAGCATGTGAATATGTTGCTAAGTTCTCTGAAATTTTATCCTACATTGCACAAACATGTTGATGTCAGGTTTACCTGATTTGTGTTTGAATGATAATACTGGATTGGTTAAGGATTGATAACGAAGTGTGTGAGGCATTTAAAGTTTTCTGTTTGTCATTTCTCTATGTCCCGCATCTGCAATTACAAGTTGCATGTAAATCACACGTCATAAAATAAATCAGTAACTCATACAATCTTGCATGTCACTTCTAAGATCTCTTTGGAATTTGGCTTCTCACTTCAGTGTATAGTTTTGTGGACCAAGGGCTGAGCTTGGGTTGCCTTTTGGCCCAGGCCAACTTACCCAAGTTGCACCTTTATCTCTCGTATGTATGACCTGAATATGATCCTCCAAACTTGGCTTCTGATGAATGATGGCTTATAGTGTTAACTTTACCAAATTATTTGGCATTTGTACTTTTTTGACCTCTATGTACCTGATACATCCTCTTATCTGCTTACTATCTGATATTTGTTTCAGATGAGGGCTATAAAAGAAGAGCTTGGAGACAATGATGATGATGAGGATGATGTGGCTTCACTAGAAAGAAAGATGCAGAGTGCAGGAATGCCGCCAAGCATCTGGAAGCATGCACAGAGGGAGTTAAGGTGATATATTGTAGACATTGTGATGAAGGGTGGCGATTTTGTGCTTGCCAAGACAGTTAATATTTGTGGGTTTAAAACAAAATAGCTTATTCTAATTAGTTAGTTAAATTTGTCCCATAATGCTATTTTGGTGCACCAATTAAGTTCAGCATTTCCCACTTGACCAACAGAAGGTTACACGATGACAAGCCAAGTAGTCAAAGCATGTACATAAATGCCTGAGGAAAAACATCCAACAACTGCATGATAGCTAGAAAAAGGAAGGGATGAATTCTGCTGGATTTATGGCTTCATGCTTTAGGTTATGTGAACACCAACATGCAAGACGTGAATGAAGGGCCATATGTCTTTACTAAATAATTTAACCATAAATAGCATTTAATTTGTCATAATCTTATAACGGATATTTGGTAATCAAGTCACAAATGATAAAAACATTATGAATACACTGGTAACAACATGCTGTGTTCCTTATATGAGCTGAATTCAATATCTAATTCTTCTTTCCCTCACTTCACTTTTTACAAAATTCTCATATTTCTATTGTAAGATTTGGTGGGGGTTTTTCTAATGATTTTTTGGTCTTCTAAATCTCAGGAGACTTAAAAAAATGCAGCCTCAGCAACCGGGGTATAGTAGTTCACGTGTCTACCTGGAGCTTCTTGCTGATCTTCCCTGGCAGAAGGCAAGTGAAGAACTTGAATTGGACCTAAAAGCTGCAAAAGAGAGGCTTGATAGTGACCACTATGGTTTGGTGAAGGTCAAGCAACGGATTATCGAGTATCTCGCTGTTCGCAAGGTGTATAAACTATCTCTGTCTTGTTGCTTCCACAATATGGAGCGTTTTAATTCTTGAATTTGATGTTTATTCAAGGGTGTACCATTCACATTGTAGCTTAAACCGGATGCAAGAGGCCCTGTGTTGTGCTTTGTGGGTCCACCAGGTGTTGGCAAAACTTCTTTGGCATCATCTATAGCTGCTGCCTTGGGCAGGAAATTTATTCGTATATCCCTCGGTGGCGTTAAAGATGAGGCCGATATAAGAGGACATCGGAGAACTTATATTGGCAGCATGCCTGGGCGCCTTATTGACGGGTTAAAGGTAGCTACTATTTTTTTTGTGGATTATAGATTTTCACTATACATGTTTAATACTCTAGTCAACAATCACCTGTCTGTGGATTATGCTCATCATCAGGTCCTTGTATACATGTGTCATGCTCACTCAGTTCTGAACAAACTATTCACTACTTGGAGTGAATACTTGGAGTGCTATCACATGTTGTTTCAACTTTTTGGTTTGCTAGTGTTAATGGTTGCTGGTTCTGGTTTATTCATAAGAATGTTATCCTTTTACTTGATTATACTTTCCTCTTTTATCTTGGAGTTATGTCTGTTTCACTGCATTATGAGCATCCACATTTTTTCCTGTAGGCAACAATCGCAAGTTTGGGGATTAGAACTACCAACCTGATGTTTATTATACCAATCCCTACTATTTCTCTCACAACCCTTGGTTTCTTTCCTTAAATACTGAAGGAAGGAAGTATTTATGTCCATTTACTTTATCTTATGTCCCCATATGGTGGGCTAGAACTTAAAATGAATGATGTACCACAGATAGTTTGTGAATTTCGAAAGGTTCATCTGTGAATTGATTGTTTTGTTGTTTTTTATGTTAGAAACGTGAAATCAACAGAACAAGTTGTATGGTTGATAAATAAAATCATCGATTCAGTTTTGTGCTCTTTCTAGACAGAGCATTGATCAAATCAGTTGTTTTGATATGGCTTTGTAGATATGCTTTTGGACCATTTCCAATTCTAGTTGACAGTATTCTCGATGTCATAGTTACAAATTATGTGATCTGAAAAATATAGTTTCTGTTGAGCCCTGGTGGTGGAAGTATGATTGTTCATTTCATTGCTTTTTATTTGTTAACCATATCATGTTTTTGTGTATTTTGACTCCCAGAAAGTAGCTGTTTGCAATCCTGTTATGCTGCTGGATGAGATCGACAAAACGGGTTCTGATGTGCGTGGGGATCCAGCTGCAGCTTTGCTTGAGGTTCTTGATCCTGAACAGAATAAAACATTCAATGATCAGTATCCTATTTACCCAAGCTTGTTGTTTTGTCTTTTTAGGAACAGGTGCTAACTTTCAATTTTTAAGTTGTTAGATTTCAAAAAATTGTTCTCTAATTACTATGCTCATAATGCTTAGTATTATTTCTGCTAACCATCATCTTATAGTAATTGGTTTCTTTTAGGTAGTTTCTTATTTTGGTCATTGTTTTTCTACCATATTTATGGTTGGTAGCATTTTGTCGGCTAATTGTATCATGTGATTATTACAACCTTTTTAAGCTACCAATATTCTCCATGACTTTTCTTTCCCCTTTATGAGGTTATGCATTTCTGAGGTGATTCACAAGGTAGAGATGTAAGGTCCGACTATTTTATATGCTTGGGTGGGGATGCATGCGAACATGTATATTGCCTGTATAAAATTCATATGCTGGTGTATTTTAAATTAATTGTAGTTTTTATCTTAAGTTCAAGTGTATCTGGGGTGTTTCCTTAATTGATGGTCTCAAGCTATTTGAATGTTCCGTACGACCTTTCAAAGGTAGTTTTTGTGGCAACTGCAAATAGAGTGCAGCCTATACCTCCTGCACTCTTAGACAGGATGGAAGTCATTGAACTGCCTGGATATACACCTGAAGAAAAGCTCAGAATAGCCATGCGGCATTTAATTCCACGAGTTCTTCAACAGCATGGAGTGAATTCTGAGCTCCTTCAGATTCCTGAGGTAATGGATGTGTTATATTTTGTTTTTTAGCAGCTATTGGAATAAATCTTGATGCTGGCTTCAACCATGTGTCTTTAAATGAGAGGATGAAACATTCTTTCACCTTTAGGAAAAACAACAAATTTTCAGTTTCTAAGTTGTTTTTCATGATCTTTATTATATTCTAGAGTCACCAGTTAAACCCATTGCATAGCAAAATTTGTGTTGATTCGGTATATCTCAAATATGAACTCCAGATAGTCATGACTGTTAGACATGACTGTTCATGGTCCTGCCAATCTTTGGAGAGCCGTTAGTACAGAGCTTTGTCATGGACAGTTACAAGGTCTTCCAATGTGAAAGCATTCCTTGTTTGTGATATACCAGATCATATATTCTCTTACAGTTGAAAACGATGTTATATTGGGTGTTGATCTATCAATTCCTTCATGTTTGTATAGGCTATGGTGAAACTTGTCATTCAGAGGTACACTAGAGAGGCTGGTGTTCGGAATCTGGAGAGGAACCTGGCTGCTTCGGCTCGGGCAGCAGCTGTAAAAGTTGCAGAGCAAGAGCATGCTGTCTCTATGAGCAAAGATGATCATCATATTGCTTCACCACTGCTTGACAACAGACTTGCTGATGGAGCTGAAGTGGAAATGGAAGTCATTCCGATGGGCGTAAACAACCACGAGATTTCAAGTACATTTAGGATTAGCTCCCCCTTGATTGTGGATGAAGATATGCTGGAAAAAGTTCTTGGGGTAAGCATTATTTTATGAACCCCCTATTCCCCATTCTTATTTATCATCAAGATGTTTTCTGCTTTTTGGATTCTGTAAACAGAGGGTTAGTTTGTTACATGAGCAACTTAATGTGCTTAGTGCTTAATGGGGTAGGCATACAGTATTCATACATAATGTGGTTTGTTACAAGAGGAATATTTGTATAATCTTAGCTTGTTTCTCTTAATTGTACGAGGACAAGAGTGTTCTTTTTGTCAATACTTAACCGACTGTATGTTGTTTTCCAAACAATTATGCAGCCTCCTAGATTTGATGACAAAGAAGCTGCAGAACGCGTTGCATCTCCCGGAGTATGTGTTGGGCTTGTTTGGACTGCTTTTGGTGGGGAAGTCCAGTTTGTGGAGGCCACCGCAATGGCGGGAAATGGGGAATTACATCTCACTGGGCAACTTGGTGATGTTATTAAAGAATCTGCACAAATAGCTCTGACTTGGGTAATATTTTCTTTCAGGTTACTTGCATTGTTGATGCAAAATTTTCATTAATCACCTAATTTGATGCATCTTTTTTTACATCTTGTAAAAATTCCAAATTATTAATAACCTGCTGTTCTTTTCATTTCCCCCTTTGCCAGGTAAGAGCTAGGGCAACGGATCTTAGGTTGGCAGCTGGTGACAGAATCAGTCTGCTAGAGGGTCGAGATATTCATATACATTTTCCTGCTGGGGCTATACCTAAGGATGGGCCCTCTGCAGGTGTCACTTTGGTTACTGTTCTGGTTTCACTCTTGAGTAAGAAACAGGTCAGAGCAGATACGGCAATGACTGGAGAAATGACTTTGAGGGGTCTCATACTACCTGTTGGTGGCATCAAGGACAAGGTATTTCTCCCCCTTACAATGACACCTTATACAATAATGCTTGAATATTTTGTACAGCAATAGTCAGTTAAGGAAAATAATAACCAAATATTCAAGAATGCGTGAAGTACTTGTCACTGTATCTATCTTCATCTTGGATTGCAGCTTCTCTAGCCACATAGGTGATTGTATATTTAATGATTGTGGTGGTATACCATATGCTATATGCAGTCATAGAATTTGCATTTAAATCCTTGAACACATTGTTGTGTCGGCCTTTTAGAACCCGTTCAGCCAAATTGTTATACTTTTTAGGCTGAAAGGATTAAGAGTTCTATTATTAATCCAAGCGTTCTCTTTCAAGGAGCCACATAGTTGGTAGTGAAACTTGGCACAAAAAAATGTCTACTGCTTTTAAACAAAATCAATATGAATTGTGGATTTGTTTGTGTGATTACTTACTAAAGGCGACATTATGCAGATTTTGGCAGCTCACCGTTGCGGCATCAAGAGAGTTATCCTGCCAGAGAGGAATCTGAAGGACTTGGTTGAAGTACCAGCGGCTGTGCTTGCCAGTCTAGAGGTAAATTTATTTCCTATCTGTGGCTAAGTTATGACGTAAAATATTAATGCATGTGGAAACTGAAAGTCTATTTCTACCAAATCTATTTTCTTTTCTGATCTTTTATGCAATGTTTGATCCGGATCTTGACTCATCTGGGTTTCCCCATTGGATCTCCCTAATTTTGGCATTAGACACTACTTTGGTTGTTAGGAGTCAGTAAATGCCATTTTGCCAGTGAGTGAGAAACCTTCCCTGAACTTTTTAGCTGTTTCTATTAAATGATATATGTCTGTATAAAGATCCACATCGAATATAAGTAGAAAAAGAGGTACATATAAAGGGAAGAGTTGAATCCAACTATCCAAGTTAACCTTTTAGTTGTGGAGTCAGAAGGCATTTTGTTTTATCATCACAGATACTGCTTGCTAAGCGCATGGAAGATGTATTGGAGCATGCTTTTGAAGGTGGGTGCCCTTGGAAACAACACTCGAAGTTATAACACGACCCTCTTGCCTCAACTTCGAGTGATGGAGCTTACCTTTGTCACCACTTTCACTGGGCACAGAATCTAATGACTAAACCCGACTATGCTGTCTGAAGAGAACCAAAGAGTAAAATTGTTTTTAGTGAAATCAGTTGGGCACTGCTCAGCAGAAGACAGAAGAAGAGTTCAGTTGTACTAATACCGAGCCCAGTTGCCGTGTTTGGGTCGGCATTGGTACTTGTTCGTGGGTATATATTTATTCTTGGCTCTCATAAGCATGTATAAGCAGTGGCTTTTCATTTCTGTAAAATATTATTTATCTGATCAACAGCATCATTCTTCATCTTGCAAATATATATATTTTAGGATTTGATGTTAAACCAACATGAGTTTAGATCGAATAGCTTGGTCTAGATAAAATCATCCTTGCAGATACAGAGCTGTTGGGATTTATGCTTCAACTGATGGTTTATGTTGGGCAAGGATAGCAATTGAAAGGAGCAAAGCTACAATCTCTGTAGTCTAACTATACTTGTAGTGCTTCAACGGTAAGACTTGACGTCTATGATCGTGGGGTTGCGGCTACAAAATAAACTTGGGCGTGTGTTACACAAAGTTTGTCCCCATTTGTGTAACCCGTAACATAACGGGGAAACCACCTTTCCTACCCCCATTTGAGCT
>JAYMSV010001494.1:0-12731 GCA_036897745.1 Erodium moschatum | reverse complement strand
TCATCAACAGCAACAGGTTCCGCTCCCTCCCCTCCAACCTCGGCAACTCTCCCGTCTCCGTCGCCGTCTTCGCCAACAACAACCTCAACAAGTTCTGCCTCGTCCCCTCCAGCTTCAAGAAGATGGCCAAAACGGCCAGGGAGATCATCTTCATGAACATGGGGCTCGCCGGCTGCTTGCCGCCGGAGATTGGCCTGCTCAAGCACGTCACCGTCTTCGACGTCAGCTCCAACGAGCTGGTCGGACATCTTCCCGAGACCATCGGGAACATGAAGAAGCTTGAGCACCTCAATGTGGCCAACAACAGGCTTTCCGGCGACATACCGCCGACCATATGCTCGCTGCCCAACTTGGAGAACTTCACCTATTCCGGCAACTACTTCTACGGCGAGCCCGCCAGGTGCTTGAAGCTCCAGGACAGGGACGACCGGAGAAACTGCATCCCTCATCGCCGGAAACAGAGGTCGGAGAAGGAATGCGTCTCTTTCTACAATGCTAACGCTCATGTCGTTGATTGCGCCTCTTACGGCTGCAAGCCAACCACTCCTCCATCGCCGCCACCCCATTCTCCGCCGCCGGTTCATCGTTTTTATCCGTGAAAATAAAAAAAGTGATTTCTTGTTAGGTGGAGACTCGTTCTTATGCTCTGCTCTTTTTTTCTCCTTTTCATTGTGGAAAAAATATTGTTTGTAATGGTTGTTGACTTTATATTAAATTTAATGTTATGTCAAATATCAATGATTTTGCCACGTAATATGACAGTATAAAATGATGATTATGTTCAAAACATGACAATCAATGATTAGAATGATTCTAAAGTCAACGCAAGCTGGTATCCTCGGATCACATACAAAACATAGATGAAGCTCCGGTTCATGAAAATCTTGACAGTTATTACAGTTAACCAAGCCCTATATCCTCTTAATATTACTCTGTTTAACTTAAGCAAGCACATCAAAAAGGAACTAACAGATATAATCACAACAAGCTTTAACTTGTTACCTCAGTGTTGATTAGTTGAATGCCTTAAACACCCGCAAAGACGGACCTTGTTTGGCTTTACTCTTGCTCTACTTCCAGCCAAGAGGAAGATCCTCAGGAAAACACTTGCTTTACTCACTGGAAATCTGCTTTTCTTTTCATCTTTCAATTTCAGCAAGGCTTGCTGAATGTTCTGCACCTCAAGTCGCAATGGCTCAATCTTTTCAGACCCTTTTCGTGCCTCTTCTGATAATCTCTTTGCATTCAAACGTGAAGGTCTCTCCTGGACGGTCTTTGTCAGTTGATGGTTGAGACCCACCAGCTCCATAATAGCCTCCGAGACTTGTTGTAAATGTACTCCCATGTCCTCGTTGTTTTTGCTCGTCTTCATTTTCCTTTTCATGTCTACCACAGTGGCTTGAAGACTCACCAATTTCTTAGCATCTGAAGCAAGTTTCTCCAATATCTTTTTCTTCCTTTCTTGGTTTGGGTCTATACTAGTACTTGGCAATACCTCTAGCTTGTCAACAGCCAACTCCTTCTCAACCCGTAACTTTCGAGAGATGCATTCAGGATTCTTCATTACTCCATGCCTATGGCGCAAACTACGATTTGAACGCACGTTGACCATAGGACGTAGGCCACGGTCCAGCTCAGCTGTTTCCCATAACTCCAGCATACGATCATCAGACTTTCTGTTTCTCCTCCTGCTTGTTCCATACAATGACCAATCTGACACATGATCAAGTGGAATATCTTTCATCAAAATACCATTCCTCGCTCCAGACACTACTGGTTTACTCTTCTTCGGCTTAACCTTGTCAGCAAGTTGAGCCCCAACTTCACTCTTTCCTTTGAGAATGACAGTGTTGTCAGATTTCAAATCTTCAGTCTCCTTTACTGCACCTTCTAGATTGATGTTTGTTCCTGAACTTTCCTGTGCTGCAACTGCAAGCCTCTCCATTTCTTCCACCACTGCCCTCTCAACTTCCCTGATCCTAGCATGCATCTTCTGCAAATCTGAAATCCCTTTTGGAGCACATTCATCCTCCCTGATGTCCCTGGAGCTCATTTCAGTAATGATCATCACTTTTGTATCCTGATGAAGAAATCGCATAAAAAAAACAAGAACCATATTTCATGTTTCAGTAAACTGACAGTTTCTGCAAACTTGCAAGTAGTGATTTCTAACACCCAAATACCTCGTTTTTTTTTACAACATTAGATTCACAGGTTTGACACATGGGATGAAGTCAAGATTCTAGAGATCGATTAAATTTTATGTGCCTATAAATAATTGAGTTCAAATTAACACGAGGAAAGGCAGATGATAGTATAAGAAGAAGAAAAAAAGAAACAAGATTCAGTCCAAAATGTACACGACACACTTATTTAATAGTAAGTTTTAAAATAGAGAGATGTATATGTATACCTTTTTTTGTTGACTGCTTGACAAAGACAATCTTGTTCTGTGGAGGGCATTGAGCTCGAGAGAGGTTACACCATCTCGCAAAGAAGCTATGGCAGGCGCATATGCAGACAATTCAGCTTTCAGGCCTCCAAGTTCATTTTCTAGAAAACTGACCCTCTCTTTCATCCGTGCAATTTCTCTACTTTTTGTGTCACTTTCTTCTCCAAGACTCCCACAAACTCTAGTGAGCTCCTGAATTTTGTCTTCAAGCACAACTTCATGAACAGAGGATACCTGTGTATCAAAATAAAATGTTGCAGCCTCACCTTCCCAGAGTTCAAACTCATTGCTTCTCTCTTGGAGCTCCAAGCTTAACTTATTTTCTCTGCTTCTACTTTCTTCAATTTGCTTAGTTAATTTCCCCATTTCAGCTTCCAAATTTCCTTTCACTTCACGAAGTTGTTCAATTTCCCTGCACTGATTTGTGTTATCTTCACATAGTTTAAGGACTTGTTTCTCTGTATTTTCTCTTACAAGATTTGACTTTTCACATTCATTCTTCAATTCCTCCATTGCTTTGAGGAAGTCCATATTCAAGTTCTTTGCAGATGCAAGCTTCTCTACAACATCATAGAGTTCTATTTCCTTCAGTCTCAGAAAGTCTTTTACAGTTGACAACTGATGATTTAATGTACCATTCAGTTCTTCAGCATCATCCTGCTCCTTTTTGAACATGTTAGCTGATTCTTTCAAACAAATATTTTCTTCTTCATTCATCTCCAACCTCTGTCGTAATTCTCTAATCTCCTGGAGACGGTTGAGATCTTCATCAAGTGCTTTCAATTCTGCTACTTTTTCAGCTCCAAAACTATTGAAAACCAAAGACGTGGTACTGAGAGCTACATTCTCATGGAGGACATCAATATTCTCCTCTTCAAGTAAATGCATTTTTAACTTCAAATCAGAAATTTCTTTCTGCAAATATCTATTTTCTGTAAGCACCTTGAAGTTCTGTTCCTGCAATAACTTGTACGCTCCCTCCAAATCTACCAGCTTCACACATAAGCTTTCCATTTCTGCCTTTAAATCTGCCTCGTTTTGCTCACCCTTGCTGAATCCCAATATAAGCTGCATGTTCATCTCGAGAAGCTCATGTTTACCTTTCTCAAGATTTGCAAGCTGCTCAGTCATGATACCAAACTCTCGCCCAAGAATAGTTTTCTCTGACACAAGTTCTGAACCCTCTAATCTCAGCTGCTCAAGTAAAGTCAAGAGCACAGAGTTCTCTATTAGCAATTGCTGCTTGTCATCATTATTGCTAAAGAGAGAACTTTTCAGGCCTTCGATACTATCCAAAATACGTGACAAGGGTGCCTGCTCTTGCTCAACCCAATTTTCAAGCCTATTATTGGGAACCATCTGAAGAGCCATGAGAACTTGATGAATGTCCATCCTCAACTTTTCAATTTCATCTAACAAAAACTCCACTTCCACTTGCTGCTCAAGGTTCTCAGTTTCTGATTCTGTTATCATCTCATCAGACATTTTGGAAGCCTCAACATGTTTCAGACATTCTATCAATATAGATGAACTTTTTTCTTCCAAATCTTTGATAAACTTCTGCAAGATGAAGATCTCGACCTGGGCATTTACAGCTTTATCTAGTTGCTCTTCAGGTTCCTTCTTGCTCAACCTACTTTCTTCCTGCAGGAGTTGTACATGATCTTCTAAACCTGCCAACCAAACTTCATTTGACTGTAAATAATTTGCACGCTCTTGTTTCTCCATGTTGAGGCAACTATGCAGTTCTTCTACATGAGAGCTCGTGTTTTGTTTCTCAATGTCCAGATCGGCATATTTTTCTTCTAACTTTGTAAACCTGCTTTCCAAGTTTCCCAGTCTCTGCTCAACATTTTCTAACTGAGAGGCCAGGATACTTCTTTCATGTAGAAGGTTGGATTTTTTATCTGTATGCAACTGACAGAACTCTTCTAAGTTCTTTGAATTCACCCTCAGACCTTCCAGCTCAATATTTGCATTAGATAGAGAAGTTTCGAGCAGTGTGTTCTTTTCCAAGAGCATCTGCATGTTCTCAGTGATAATATGTAACTGAGAAAGCAAGGTGGCTTTTTCATAAACAAGTCCGGATTTTTCTCCCTGGAGAGCCTGGCAGGATTCTTGTAATTCTGTGACCTTCTCTCTGGACCCTCTTAACATGTCATTCACTTCTAGTAAGGAATTCCCAAGACCATCATTCTCTGTCAGAAGCTTATCCATGTCTTTAGACTTCTTATAAAGAAACTCTCTCCCATCCACATCCTTTTTACAGGTTTCTTTCAGTTTTAAGTTTTCTTCTTGTAAGCCCTTCAAAGATGACAAGAGGGAATCAGGACCTATCCCCACAGACTCCATTTGTGCCACTAATCCCTGGGTTTTCTCGCTCAAGTGCTTGATTTCTTCCTTCAACTTGTAAATCTCCTGGTGGAGGACATTACTTGCTTGAGTCTGCAGAGAAAACGCCTCCTCAAGTTTTTCTCTAATGCCTTTCAAGCTAGAGATTTCACTCTGCAGATTCTGTATTGTATTCGTAGAAGATAGGTTCAGCTCATTCAGGGCTTGGCTTTCTTCTGTAACCTGCTTGATTTTTTGCTCCAAGCCATGTTTGTTTGATTCCAAGTCCTTCACCATTTGAAACCCATTTTCCAGTAACAGCGCCAGAGCTTGCTGCTCATCTTGCGATTGAGAGTGCAACTTCTGCAAAATTTGGAGATTGGCTTCAATCTCCATAAAGCGTGTGTGCTCATCTTGTGCAAACACTTCAAGTTTCTCCAGTTCATCCTGTTTCTTTGAAAGCTCTAGATCCTTTATTGCAATATCATGTGCTAGATGCTCATACTCTGACTGCAAAGAGTGATTTGAAATCTCCAACTGAACTGATCTTTCTTCGGCACTATTCAATTTTGCAGCTCCCATCAAAACTTCACTTCTAAGTCGTTCAGCATCTTCTTTGGCTTGTAAAAGTTCACTTTCCATCTTAGCTGTACTCTCCAAGCACCGCTTACACTCAACAGCAGTAGCATCTTTTTCTTCATTCAACTTTGCTAGAGCTTCCTTTAGTTCCTTGACCTCAACTTCTGCTACGTTGGTTTGCTCTTTAAGCAACCTAGCATCTTCTTCAGTAAGTGAGATTTTGTTCTCAAGAGCAGATATCTTCTCAAGACATTGATCATACCGAAATAGACCAGCTTCCTTTTCGGCCTCCATTTTAGATAGTTCTTCTCTGAGATTCTGAGCTTTGCCTTCTGCTGTACATGCTCTCTCCTTAAACCCTTCCGCGTCTTCCTGGGCTACCGAGAGCATCGCCTGCAAACTGAATATCCTACCCGCACATTCATCATGCTGAAAGTGAACAATGTCTTTCTGAGCTTCTAACCGCGCAAGATCTTCCTTTGATACTTTAATTTCAATTTCAGCTCTACTTTCTTCTTCTTCATCAAAACCCTCAGCATAATCTTGTGCATGATTACACCTCCTTTCTAGATCAGATAACTTCTCCAGGTTCTGCTGGAACTGGAGAAACATAGCTTCCTTTTCAGCTAAAATTTCTGCAATGGTTTTCTTCAAGGTTTGGACTTCTGTCTCAGCTTCAAGAGTACGCTGATGAGACTCTGAAAAGGCTTCAGTCTTCAGATTCTGACCTGACAAGGGAAAGGACGGGTCTTTGCATTCAGGAAGCTTCGAATTGCATGTTACTCCACCAGACCCAAACATATCAAGGAGTTGTTTCAACCCCATTTTACTATTTCTTATCAGAGCATGAAAGTTGGTTATAGAGAGTCCAAATGCATCTTTATGCAAGTCATTGTGATCAAATGGAGAACAACTATGATATGGCAAATCTGGTGTGTGAGGTTTAGTCTCAGGACATGATGAACTTGAAGGAGAATCATAAGGTACTTGGCTGGGGAAGGCTTTTGCCATGGTTCGGTGGGCCTGGTGTAGCTCCTCAGTTGCATGGTTATACCTCTCTGCTAGTGCACGATAAGCTCGGTAGAACTCCTCTACCAGTTTCATAAGCTCTGGACGTTTCTTGTAGTACATTTCAGCTCTTCTAGCAAAAGAATCTGCATCTTCCTCAATGAGTTTGATCATGGCCTGGACTTTCGCATCCATATCTGTTTAAGCACGCCGAGGGTCAGTTAGAGAAGGACTTGTACAGAGAGATGCATGTTAACAAGCATAGTTATTCACAGTAAGAATAAAAAATGAAACTTAAACCCCAAGATGTGCATCACACATAATTAAAAGAAGTTCATTAACTCCTACAAATAAAACAATTGGATGATCAGCCTATACTGTTCATTATATTTTTCAAAGAAGAATCAATGTTCAGATCAATCATCCATGAAGATTTAGTAAACACACACCATCACCTCTAGGCTCTAGTCTACAGATGAAAGTGGGTCATGGAGTGGGTAATAGAACATCATTGATATGGTAAACATATTTGCAGCAAACAATGATACTCAATTAAATAACAGAGAAACAGATCCACACCGCACCTGTAAGATTTTCCTGAAGCCATTTCGAATTCTTTGGGGTGTTGTGGCTGTCCCACCACCAAGAATACGACACAGTTGCCATGAATCCAGCAAAAAGCAAAAGCAATACTGGATCTGATCCTAGTACCAGTAAGGAAACCACGGGGGATTGATCCAAGCCAGATTACCAAATTATAACAATGAGAGGGTTTCAGTTAGTATCTCCAGCTCATGACACCTACATCCAAAGAGCATAAACAAAAATTAACGCTAGGGAAGTTCGTGTAAAAGTTCATTACACAAGCTACATGTGTAACATAACTAGGTAACTTAGCACCGATCAATGTGCATTGTAACATAAATATCTTGTCGTTCAACAAAACTTTATATTTTCAATTCTTCTTTTCACCCACAATGTAGCTACAAGTGTCTTTTGTTTGTGACCGGTATAAACAGACATCAAGCATACTATAATTTCACATTGTCAACCAAAGATATGAAGCAAATAAACGGGTCTGCAAAATTATAAAATTGAACATGAACAAACTTACAACCAAACGAAGAAAAAATCAAGGACCTGGATCAAAAGATTGTTTGGCTATGATTTTTAAGCAAATGGGCTTTAAAAATAGTGCAAAAATTGATACTTGAGCAACAGAAAATCCAGAACCTAGCAAACTATGAAAAACTATAGGGATAAATCAGAAGAAACCCCCATACACAAAAATGCAAAAGCACGAACAGAATCTGCGGCAAAAGAAGGAACATTATAAATTGAAATCAGCAAAAACGTTGGCAATGGTGACGAAATAGGTCATTGGGGTTTGGGGAAAACACTAAAAGGCAAGATTTTGAACAAATGGGACCCAAGAAAAACGGAAAACCCATTTAGGCAATCGGATCAAGTGCATACCAAGAGAATGTGAATGCAGACATTTCCGATCAGCAGCTACCTCCCAGCTGCTCTTCCTTCTTCCTCGCCCTCATTTTCTCTCTCTCTACATTTTGTGCTCTTCACTGTAGAAGAAGCTCATAAAAGGTGAGCAAATAATGTGGAGTAGAAAAATAAAACTCTCTATGTGAAATAAATAAGCAATCTTTCTCGATGATTTGTTTTATCTATTGTTTAAATTAGAATAAAACAGAACAAAATTCCTATTTGTGATTTGAAAACAAAATTGTAGGATAAATAGAGCTGTTGGGTGTATGTGTATGGGAACTGAATTTCTTAGATAAATTGTCCTTTACTTAATTCCATCTTGTCTTGTTTTTCCTTTTGTGCTAAGTGACAAAAACACCCTCAAGTTCTATTAAATGTTCTTTCTCGGGCTTCTGATTTGACTCTTAAGAAAATCTGGTCTTTGCTTGGCTTTAGGTTCCTGAGAGAAGATGTGTTCCACCAGGGGCTTACTTCTATTATTCAAGTGAAATGTAAAAATATATATACTTCAATCATTACTAAGACATTCACATTTCTTCTCGCGCGCTAGGGGCGACCTTCGAATTCTGTCGTATGACACAGTGGTAGTGCTAGTAAGAAGGAGGATGGGATTGGAGGGGGCTAATGTAGGCGAATGGACGAAGGAGACAGACAACGGCGACGCCATTACAACACAGAAAGAAAACGAGAGGATTGCAATACTTCTTACTATTATTTATGTATTATGCATAGGTTATTTTAAAAGGAACATTTCTTTCCAAGTCATATATACATGGAAGTTGATGAATTGTATATATACATGTTTCACATGCCGATCATTACTTGCGGGCAATGAGACCCATTGTTGTTCACATGACTTTCCTTCACAATCAGCTCCAAGTCAAATGAAATTACAGCAAACCACCATAAAGCTTCATCTATGGATCTGAAAGCAGTAAGCTTCTAAAACAACAATGGCAGTAACAGAAACACCAATTCAGTTTCAGTGCATACTATACTATGATTTTGAAATGAAACTAAGGAATAACATATTATACAACGCTAGTTGGATATTGTATTATTGTACAAAGAAAGCTCAATATATAAAGATTACAAAGAAATGCAGTTCCAACCTTATTGGTGTGTTAATGCTGAGTGAGAGAAGGGAATGAAGGTATGGATTGTAGGATCAACTTGCGCCCACTCCTCTTTGTCGGGGACGCCCTCAAGTTACACTGAGGAGAGGACACCCTCTTGCTGTTGGGGGATCCCGTTTTCACCACCGCACTTGCGCTAGGAGAGTTGCTTTCTCGTAAAACCTTTGGCATCTCATCTTCTCGACCCTTGGGTTCAGACCGGATAATGCTAGGCCTTGCAAATTTCTGGCTGCTAAAACACCCACCAGAGCTCGATCCAATGCCATGAAATGAGCTTCGAGGAGGTTTGCTCTTGGATGAAAACGGCAACTGCATCAACGGTCTGGTGCCAAATATTGTTAATGACACAGTCACCAAAACCTTGTTTTGAATTTTGATAGGACAAGTTCAAAGCCCAATACCTGTAAAGCTGTAACGGCGTCATGGGAACAGAAGTTGGTTTCTGATCATCATTATCCTGAATTTCACATTTCTGCAACGCTTTGTCATCCTCGTCTTCTTGTTGTTCACACTCTGCTCCTAATAGAGAACAGCCTAGATACGATACCAAAGGACAAGTTAGGGACACTATTTATTTACTAACAACAGCCAACTGTGTTAAGACTAATACTACACTCACCATCCTTTCTGCCAAATGTATTCTTACAACCCTCACAGCGGCAATTGATCGAGCATCCAACACCTCCCTAACAGAAAATCATCACTTATAGCCTCATTGAAGCGGGATTACAGCAATAAAGGAATACATAATAGGGTTAAGGGAAAAAACCTGATAGCATTCACAGTATTTCTTGAGGCAACTTGACTTCTTGCAGTTGCATCCTCGTTTATGCCGTGCTGAAGCTGGGGTTTTGCTAGATTCGTCCTGCAACTCAAATCAGATGTAAGATACATATACCAGTTGAGTAGTACCAGCAGAAGACAGGGCAGGCTTATGTTCATACCCCAATTTCAGGAACGGAGTCTGAGCTTCGAATAACTTTAGGCGCAAATGCTAGCGGATTGCGTGATTCTATCTGTTTGCGGGTGGCAAGAACGGTATCTTCATGAATTGGCTTGTTGAAGCAATCTTGACAAGAACAAGGCTCTATACAGTATACCCCAGCAGCAAAGCATTCACAGTAACTGCAATAGGAAGAATATAATTACAATAAATAACAAGTGATTTTGGTTCGTTGGATAAAGTTTGATTAAAACATAAGAGTTGAAACTTACAGTTTCAGACATTTTGATTTCTTGCAGTTACAACGCTTGCAACTAGTCTCAGTTTCTGCCACTTGTTCCACTCTCCGCCTGCAGAATCCAATCCAAGTCAGATTTATCAATTAACATACAAAGATTACATTGTTAAATAAAAATACATGCCTCTTCTTTTGGGGGCTATTTGGATTGGATTCTTCAGCTGGTAGATATGGAGATACCCCGGACGCATCCTCCGTAATATCTTCAGCAGCATCCTTATCATCAGTTGATGATGGCAACAATTTAGGAGTTGGTTCCTGAGTAGCAGTAAATGAGGCAATAGAGCAAGACAAATTTATGATTTGTCTTCCAGAAGATGAAGTTTCACACTTTGAGGATGCAGCAAGAGCGTTCAAATGCAAACCAATTCCAGGTAAAATGCGGCGTAAGGAATCACCATTGGGTTTAGCATCAACATGTTGCTGTTGATCACTTAAGGCAATCTTGTCTTCAAATTGTGATAACAGAGACTTACAGTGCATACTAGCACCTAAATTCTTCCTATGAGCCACAGCTGTCTCAAAGTCCAGACAACGCCTCCGCAAGCCCCGATGCAAATTGGAAATAGGCTACAATACAAACAACAAGCAAACCAGTCAACTATGAGTTCCGTCAAATGCTGAACAAAACAAGAAAAGTAGGATACATATTTGTACCTCATCATTGGTTTTATCATTTGCATTGGTAGCCATGTAGTGTTCGAGAGCGGCAATACCAAGGCTGTCCATCTCTCCAGAAGGGCCGTCTGGTTGATCAACAATTAGTGTAGTATGCACAACATTGACGTCATCTAAGGAAGCGTGGTATCTAGTCCCACGATCCAGTGATCTCTGCAGTAGCTCCTTGAAAGCCTCGGTGTTATCAGGGGAATTGAAAATTAAAAGGTCAGTGGCATCGGATAACAAACTCTCCCATTCATAGGCTGCAGTGTCCTGTCCTTGTTCGGTTTGGCTTATCCTTTGTTGATGAGCTCGGCCTTGAGATGGGACCGATGCAGATGCTGATGCTGATGCTTCACCCAATTTAGGCATAGTGCCAATTTCGACTGCACAAGGTATTGGGCTGACTTGAGGGCTGCCGGTGTCATAAGTTAAGGCCTGTGGCAGCTCTGCTGAATGGTCAGCAAAACCTTGGCTAGTGGGATGGAGTGGTTCGTTGGAAGAGTCAATAACCTCCTCAGTTGAACAGATTTCGCCATCTTTTTGAGGTGAAGTTTGAGGTTTGGAGGGATCTGGATTGTGATGCCTGAAGATAGAGAAATGTGGAATGAGCATAAGCATTGTTTTATATTGAAGAAGTATGCATGAAATAGAAGATAGAGTGAAATGACCTGTTGAGGAATCTGGAATCCTTGTGGGCAGTGACATGAGGAGAAGTGAAGACAGAAGGAAGGGAAGCAAAAGAGAGAGAGTTGAAAGAGTGAGGAATCCTAACAGGGTGGATGGGGGAGAGGCTGTTGATGTAGTTGAATACTGGAGAATCCTGTGGTAATCAAAACTCTTATCAATACTTTGAAGCAACCTTTTTGGACTAAAAACAAAAGGAAGAAACCCACTGAAATTAACCTTACATATTAGCAAAGAATGTTGTCAGAAACTTAATTAACTGTCTTCAGAAAAGGAAATAAAACAGAAACCCTAAACAGAATAGCAGAGTGAATTTAACAAGTCAAGTGAAGACAGGTATTGAAATTGTTGAGCAAAACAGCCATGTATTCGGCAAATGGAGACCCAGAAAAGAAAAGCAGCAAAATGAAAGGGACCGACCTCGAATTTGGAGAGAGGAGGAGCTGAGATGTTGTTCCTCTTAGGAGTGTCCATGATATCAAATCAATCAGCACAAGCAGAAGCGGAAACACACTATCTACTTTAATCCTCTCTGGGTCTCGCTGTTTCTGGTCAGAGACAAATTGAGAAGAAGAAGAAGAAGAAGAAGAAGAAGAAGAAGAAGAAGAAGAAGAAGAAGAAGGGTTGAGATTGAAGGAGCGTCAAGGCGGGAAAAAGAGTTGATTTTTCTCGTGGGGATAAATCCACAAAGCCCCACCTCTGCAAAGTACTATCACTCCATTTTTTTACTTGTTACCATTAAAGCCAACCTTCCACTAAAATAACGTCCCAATTTGCTCTTACCCCCAGACACTTATTACCATAATATATGACACTTATTACATATTCTCTTCTTCACAACACACTATTCTTTTTTTGGAAACTAGTGCGGTAGCATATTACTGCAATGAAAATGAGACACTACATGATAGGGTTAAAAACTCTGGACTCCAGAATGTGTCATGGCTAATCGTAGTCGATCCGGCTCTCTGGACCTGTAGAAAGCGCCTGTTTTGGATCGTAGATCAAAATTGAGGAACTCCCCTCCCTAACGTTTCAACATAATCGAAACTAGAGCTAATTATCCAACTAAAACGAATCAGAACTAAACCTAAACTTATAATTGAAACCAAACTAAAACAATAATGATGAACT
>JAYMSV010001493.1:0-12733 GCA_036897745.1 Erodium moschatum | reverse complement strand
CGTTGCAGCGCCTGCAACGATCGTCTGCCACGACCCGTTGGAGATGCTCTTTAACGGTAATGAATTCCCATTTCCATCAGAAACTTGTTACTTATGGTGATAGCACCTTTGGCATAATAGTCAACAACACGTTCCATAATTAGCGCAGCAAAATCAGCGAAGGATCTCGCGGAATGGGAAGCCTTAATCAAATTAATATTAACTAAACAAATAAGATTAGATTCTATTCCAAATGTCTGCCAAAGAACCTCTTCAGCTTTCACAGATGCGACATTGCCCCATTTATAAAAGATCTGTTTGGAGCAAATTGTCACTTCAATCATGATAAAGTATGTATATAAATTCGTGATCGTTTAATAAAATATTTTTGAATTGAAGTTGATCATCTCAACTTTTATTTTTTTTTATGATTGTACGGTGGAGCAATGATACGACCGAAATTGGGATATATAACGGACAGAAAAGAAAGCAGATGATAACAACTTGATACCCTTCTTCCTTAAAATCGTTATTATGTGTTTTTTACTCCAAAAAAAATGATCAAATAAACCTTCTTCAAGCTCCCGAGATGATATAATCATTTCCATCATAGGTTAGGCGGTGCAAATAAAAGATGGGTGTGTAGGGATGAAATGGGTCAAATCATTCGTGCCCGATCATCCTCATTTTGTGGCCCCCAGAATCCGGGACTAGAGGAGGTTTACACTATCAAAGACGCATTACAATGGCTCGTGCAAGAACCGCAACATATTATTAGAAGCGATTGTAAGATCATAGTTGATATAATCAATAGTAAGAAAAGCTCCTCTTCTCCTATAGGGATAGTCGTTAACGACTATATGTCCCTTTCATCTAGACTCGAGTACGTGTAACTCGATTTTGTAAAGCGGACAGCGAACAAAACAACTCAAAGGTTTGCCAGAGCGGCATGTTCCTCCCCTGTCTGGAAATGGCAAGGGGAGTTTACACCAGAACTATTCCAACACATCCTCATTGCCGATATTTAATAATATTCTCTCGTTTATTCTAAAAAAACTAGTTACAAAATAAAGATAACAACAATAACTTACGAACGATTTAAAGTACACTGTTACTAAAAATTATTCATCACCACAACTGGACTTTTAAGAGCAAACCATAGCCCCAAAAAATATTCCGAGAAAAAAGGTAGACAGATGACAGTACGCAGACCTACTACACTAATCACTCGACCATGATTCTCGTAACATGTTTTGTTCTGTTATCAACAGACACAAACATGACAAAAATAAAATGGGGGAATCATCATCAAAGGATAAAAAATCCTGTCTTGTTCATGCATTTTGCCATGTTCGTACACTATGGATCTGAGAAATTTCGACCTCGAATGTGTAATCTGAATCTGCATAACAATCGAGACCTCGTTAACACCCAAAATTTAGCTTTAGAAGAGATGAAAAATTATTGGGCTGATGGAGAAGCGGTATTACCTTGTGAGTACAAGAATAATGAAGAGGAAGGCGGGTTCAGATCTCTAGTACGATATCTGCAATCAAAATAAGACATCAGATTCTTAAACTTTGTATGTGAAACAACAAATGAGTCGTTGGTATGTGGAGGTGCAAGTCAAAGAATGCTGGAGTCCCACGACAATGAGACGAGGATCTAAGCTGGATTACAATAACAGACACCATCTATCAGCCTGAGATTTTAGGTGAGATGATATTTCGGGGTGCTTGGGATATCAAGAACCACGTGGAAGGTCTGTTATGGGCCTCCACCTAACATCATGATATTTCGAGCACGTGTCCCAAGACCCACGTGAAAGGTCCGTTATGTTGTAATGGGCCTCCACCTAACATCATGATATTTAGGGCTTGTATCCCAAGGCCCATATGGGCTACCACCTATCAACTTGACCTTTTAGGTGGATGAGAGGATCAAAAATCACAAAGTTAAACCAAGCTCTAACACTGTGTTCAAGCCCATTCAAACTCAAAGGCTCAAGCTGATAAATGGAGGCATCAAGACATATATCAAGTGACGAGCTGACTATAAATCCATGTTTTTCTGATATGAGACACATATAATAGTTAGATCATACTAGTTAGGAAACTTACATGAATCTGTCTTCACCCATTTTCCATCCCCGCCTTTCTCCAGCATTTCATCTTCACCACCCATCTGTTTGTCCTCTAAGTAGTTTTTATTTGGTGCTGCTCGGGAATTGTGTTGAGCGAAGATCTTCTTGTGAAGTATTGTTCGTAAAAGCTGCAAAACAAGTCATGACCCCAGAACTCAGATCTATCCCATACTATGTAAAACAAGTATATTTCACACGTAGGATTTTATTTATGAGTTTGTCTGCATACCTTCTCCATTCTCGACTCTTGAAGCGAATCTCTCAAGTTCGGTGCTGGAGCAAACCCGCCACTGCAGACAAACATCTTCTTGAGAAGAAAAGAAACCGATTTCTTCCCAACGCCTTTGTTTCTCTTATCTGCACAGATCTCTCTGCATTTCCCAATGATGACACTGATTGTCCGGTCAATGTCATCGTCTTTATGATGATTGGAATCACTGCACAGTGCATTGCTAACCCTCCGATCAACCTCCAAGCTCGATGGGCAATTGAGGAATCTATCGAGAGGAAGACCTGAGATCTGTTTCTCCTTATCAGGAGTTGGTTTCTTTGTTAACAGCTTTGTCAACTCTTTCTGTAACTTGCCCACCTCTTCTGGTGTGAAATCGGAGAAGTCATCAGATGAGGACGGGATCTCCTCAATCTCATTGCATGATGGAGTTTCTTGAATCTCTACTCTTTCTTTTAGATTAGTATTGCCAAAAGTTCCTATTGCAAGCAGACTATGAGGCCAGTCACTGAATTCTTCACGAGGTTCTTGTTTCACAACCCTACGATCTAAACAAAATGGAGATTAGCATTCTAAAAGAATAACAAAAATATGCATGTGTAAAACTAGGATTTTATTTTGATTTGATCGAGTTGAGATTCACAGGTTAAAGTAGTAGCAAGTGCTAGATATTCCCTGTTATCCTAGAAAACATGTAAAAAGTTTCATACTGACCTCTTAACCAGACAGTCGTATCTTAACTAAGCCCAACTTAGAGAAGAAGAAAACATGTATTAACCCAATTCATACTTTGATTTGGACTAGTCAACGACTTATGCTATGTTTGCATTCTACTTGTCATGCTCAAGCTTATTGGTTCTGGGAATAATTGCAACTTGTAGCCCTCTTCTTTGATAATTATAAAAAATACCCTTAACTTATCTCTTTTTTTGTTAGAATTTGTTTTAAATGACAATTTTACCCTTGAAATTTAAATTTTAAAGATAATAATTAAAGAACAATAAATCCTAAATTTCATATCCCTTAATTTTCTTCCTCTTTGTACCGTACAAAGAGTTTGAAATTTTGGATTTTTTATTCTTTGATTATTACTTTTAAAATTTAAATTTCCAAGGGTAAAATCATCATTTTAAAACAAATTTATACAAAGCGCAACAAAAGGACAAGTTCCGAACATTTTGTTTACAATTATCAAAGAGGGATACAAATTGCAAAAAGTTAATACCTCACGTACTCTTTTTTTTTTTTGGCAATTATCCCTTGGTTCTACTCTGGTGGAGTCTATATTTATCCGTATAACTTTCCATAAAGACCTTAAATACAAAAAAAAAGCTTCATAAGAATGCTTACGGGTGGCTGGAACTGTGTTCAGCGATCTCCCAGCATTAGCAAGCTTGCTTTGCATCCAGCCGAAGAGCTGCAATCAAGTCGACACGTTACATTCCATCTCCAATATATTGCATAGTAAAGAAGACAATCAATCCAAAAGAGAACTCAATATATGCTAATAAGATGACTCACCTTCATTTTCAGGGCTATGGCTTAGAGTTGTGGGGAGCAAGCTCTTCGAAAATGTGGTGAAGAGGTGATAATTAAGAAATGGCCAAGGATATGATAGTTGAGCTTTGGGAGTGAAGAGGTTCTGAGGAATTGCATGGCCAAGCTGGTTTTAATAGCTTTTCCATTGGTCCAAGTTCCCATACCAATGCACTCACACTATACTAACATAAAAACATTCTCCTATATTTAATGCATCAATGTCCCCACAACTTAACACAGCATATATTTAAGAATATTGTGGGTTAAGCATTCCTGGAACATAGTGTCACTGCTCTTATCCGTCGGATTGTAAATAGTTCAGATCTTAAGGCAGATAAAATGGAAACCAATCTCCATGTAATTTCTCAATTATCATCAACCCATAAGCAGTCACACCACGAGGACATGTAAGTTGCTATTTTCTAGCAATAAACACTTGCTATATTAGACTATTGTGCAACAAAGGGGCAATATTTTGTTATACTAACTAATATTCCATCCATTTTGAAACAAATATCTAATTTTCATAAATTAGATATCTCAAAACAAGTATAACTAATAATCTTTTACAACACCCAAATAAAGATTGGGATAATTGTAAAAAAATACCCTGAGGGATTCATGTTTTGCAACTTGTAGCCCTCCTCTTTGATAATTGTAAAAAAAATAATACACTGAACTTGTCTTTTTGTTGCAATTTGTATAAAATTGACAAGTTTACCCTTACAATTTAGATTTTAAAAAATATTAAGTAAAAAACAATAAAAAAAACTCCAAATTTTCATATCCCTTAATTGTCGTCCTCTTCGTACTGTACAAAAAGCAAGAAATTTAAGGGATATTAAAATTTGGATTTTTTTTGTTCTTTAATTATCATTTTAAAAATCTAAATTGGTAAAATCTTCATTTTGAAACAAATTATAGAAGTCCAACTAAAAAACAAGTTCAAGACACTTCTTTGCAATAATCAAAGAAGAGGACTACAAGTTGCAAAAAATGAATACCTTAGGGTATTTTTTTTGCAATTAACCCTACAGTTTATAAACCAAAACACAAAGTTTCCTAAAACATTTACTAGTAGTTGAGAAGCATAAAGTTAACATTATGCAGCATGTCGATAGAACATATTTTTTTTCAGAGCTTATACCAACTTGGAGATATGGTTCCTTCCCAAGAAAGCTATGTTTCCTGCATTTTACGTGAAAACTCTATACTCTTGCATTGGTTTGTCAACAAAGTAGTAAATGATTTAGTCAACTTTGTCTGGAAATGAAAAATAGCAAGCTCAGTAGTCAAAATGAAGAGCTCGAGATGAAGTTTCTGGAAAAAGGAATTGCCTTTACTCAAAACCTCCTTTTTCAACCAATAAAATGCCACCACGAGGTCGTATGGCCACGTGTCACGACAAGGCAACTACCATGATATTATGTCAAACCAACACGTGCACCAAAGAAGCAGTTTTGACTCTCCACAAGGATCTAGTCTCTACTGTAATAGCCCTTGATCCTATAAACAGTAGTATTATAAACTCAACAACTTTGAACCCACAGTTTTTATATCAAATTTAAGCTTTCAAGGAGTCAGCGTTCTTCTAGCTTCCTAAACATGATTAGATTAACTATATAAACGGTATATTAGGCAAATCATTAGCACAATTTGCCTGGCTAATGTTGTGACAAGTCTACTAGCTAGGTATTTAATTAATATCATACATATTAAAGATAGTTAGTTTAGAGAATCTAAATCATCACTTGCATCGTTGGACCACTAAAACGGCTTACACATGAGCATGTGCTGCCCCTAACCAAGGTGAATTATGTGGTTCAAATGATAGTTAGTAGCTTAACATAACTAATTAAGATTTAAAAGAAACAGCAGCGTAGATTGTTTTAGCTAAACTGTAAACATACATTTTTTAACACATATGGCAAAAACTATGTAGCCTTTATCGTCACCCGTCTCGTCACTGCCATCGTTTCCTAGAAATTTTCCAGAATTCAAAAATGAAGTCCTCGAGATGCAGGTAAGGGATATAAAATCTGATAAGTTGACTAACCTTTCTCTGGATCTCCTTAAATAATAGATAGAGTTGGCAAGGTCCGTGAGAAGCTCAGAAACAATATAAATATAGAAATAAACAGAACCCTATTGACTCCTAACAATATGAGCTATATATCAACTTGCCTATTCATTGATCCAAAATCATTTCCGTGGCAGACTGTTTCGTTGACAAGTAAAACAGAGGACCAGCATAGTGACATAATTTTGATTGTATGAAGGTAAAGTTACCTATTGCAGCATGTTGGGGTTGCAGTAATTAACTAAAGGAAATATATCACCTGAGTGGAATGCACCAAAATTCTTTACCAGTGTTTGGCTAGCAAAACTTATATCTTACATAACGTGATATCTTAGCAAGCTTGTAATTTTGTGCTTAAAATGATGTTGTAACCAAATAATTATTTCAATGACAGAATAATAACAGCTAAGAAATACCACAAGGTACGGTACTCACATAAACACGCACTTTTCTCACATCCTGATTTATTATCCTAACAAGGCTATCATAGCTCTGCTAACTTGTTTCATTGATCATTAATAGACTTCTTCATGAATTAAATCATACCAATGTCACCATGCCTACATTTCTAATTCTGCACTAAACTATGGTTGGTGTGTGTGGCATTGACACATGTGTTCACACCGATATCATTATTGTTGTGCATGACTCTGCTATTGGGCCTGGGATTGACTCTGGTGATAAACTTTTCTGCTGGTATTTCTCATGTCTTTGCATGACATTACTACCTCTACTCGTTTGCTTGGTGATTCTGTGGTTGATCATGCATTATTTTCTTTGCATGCATTATTACACACCCAGGGACCCACACCACTGTTTTAATGCATTATTTTCTTTCCGATAAAAAAAATAAGTGATACAGAAAACTAGACTATGGAATCTTGGCCATGCGAGCATAAAAATCATACTACAATCAAGATATGAGATTCAGAAAATTTCACAAGTGAACTCATTAAACATCTTAAAGTAAGTCACGAATAATGAATAAAAAAAGGAGATTAAGAGAGTAGTTTGATTGATATAGCAAAATAGTCTAGAGTACATCCACTAATAAACACCCAAATTCGAGAAGTACAAGGCAAAGCATGCATCTATATTTCATGGATATTGTGACTAGGAGAGGGTAAGCAGTTGGGAGTGCTTACCATTCACAGTTCATCATGTTCTGATGTTATTCCATCTGTAGAAAGAAATAACATAACATACGTAAGATTCTTCATAAGAGCATCTTCAATACAATTAGTTTCGTTAGATTAATAGTCCAAAATAATTGAAATTTTTCAGTCTCTCTCTCTTGAATTAGCAAGGCTAATTGCCAGACTAATTGCAAAAATTACAGAAATAACAAATTACTTAATTTGATTAATAGAAACGAAATTAAATTGAAAAGTTGAAACGTTATTACATGAATTATGAAAAACTTAAACGAAATTACATTAACTAAAAATCTTAAATGCATATAAAAAAATTCATCCTCAAATAGTTCTGATGTGGCAGCGCCACTTTGCCTGTCTTTGACTAACATCCATTATTCTTTTTTCTTGAATTGTGCTCCACACTCGAAGACGTATTGGATATCGGCCGCATGTAGGACTTGGTCATCGTTTTGTTCGAGGGTCCAATTTCGGAGGCATTATTGGTAAATGGTGTCAAATTTCTTTACCTTTTGGGTAGCCCTCCCATAATGATCTTTCAGTCGTTTAATGGTTCGTTTGGGGGGAAATCTGACAAGTTTTGCACAAAGTGCAAGTAAACGTTATTCCAAATTTCGCCTCCGAGCTCAGCATACTCAAACCATGCTACGATAAGTCACATTTCATCAGGATGATGAAATTTGGAAGCATCCCCCGGTGGATTGTCGATGTCGGTGTCCCCTCATCATTCAACGACTCAATCCTCCATTTGTATATATGGTGATCATTCTTCACTATAATGTTGTGCTTTATAATGCATGTCGCATGATTAGGCAAAGTGATTGCCTAAGCCATGTTTGGCTTGGCGAGTGAGGATGTGAAGACGAGTTTGTATATACTCAAGTGCTCGTTCAATCTTTTCTTGCCACCTCTTGATGTGCAACAAATAGCTTGTGCTTATGAAGTTGTAGTAGTCAAATTATTTACACAAATGCATTCCAAGGTAAGTAAATACCATCAATTAAATAATAAAGAGTAGTGTATTCATTACCATTCACTGTATAGCACACAGATGGTTGATGGCTTTACACATAGCTTCCACGAACAATGTTGATTGATTGAGTGTGTTGACATCGTTGCTCAATCTTGCGACATCGAAAATCTCGTGTCATATTCACGTATCTTGGGATGCAACGACTTCCAGCATAATAGTCGGGTCAAAACAATCCCCGTAGTTGACATTTCTATGCAATCAAGACTCCCTAACAACTCGGAGAAGCCAAGTGCTTCATTAACTGGTAATGTGTGGCGTACATCCTCTTCGTTCAGCCTTTGTGGATATATTGGTCAAAATACATCGATAACGCCCTTGCAAAATTTTCTAACGCATTCTAAAGTCGTGGTTTCTCTCATTCGTAAGTATTCGTCAATGGAATCAGTTGTAGATCCACAACATAGCTGACAAATAGTTGTTGCCCGATTTTGGCTAAGAGAGAAGTCGGGCTTACCTGGATTATCAGACATTTGACGAAAATAAGTCACACTCCATAATGTGAATGAGTAATATTTGGGAAATAAGTTTCGGGGTTAAATATGTGGAGGGAATTTTTTTTGGAGTAACAATAGGAGAATTGTGCGTTTATGTTCTCTAGGTTGATGGTAAGGAGTATTTATGCTGAAAATTGAGGGTGTATTTTTGCTTTCATTAATATTTGAGAAAAAGAGGCAACACGATTGATTGTAAGTGGTTGGGACGAAACAAATGTTGGGGACTCTCCCCAGCATCGGAGAACTGCACGGGACGGAGATACCTACACCACTACCAATTTGTCCACGTCAATTCGCTGCTGAAATCGCCGGTTCCCTGAGTAATATACCGACAAATTCCTTTTTTCCCCGAATCGCCACCAATTGCAGGTGCTCTTAAGTTTGGGTATATTTATAGGAGTATCCGTGTACATCACTTATCACACATAAGGATCCTTTGTATAAAGGCTAAATTTCATCAAGAACTCAACCCAAAAGGTGTCTACTCTGTGAATCAACTTGCAACAGAATAGGTTATTTATAGCTAAACAAACATACACAAATTCAGTTACTCGGCAGATAGACTCTTCAACCAAAACCATCATCTATCGTGATGTTTTTCATGGTCAAAATGAAACAATAAAATTAAGAAGTATGAGTTAGATATGCAAACTCAGTCATATTATTTACTGCATCGAAATCATCTCAATCAACTCTGTATACCATATGGTCAATCAGACTACTCTATATTTTGAGCTAACCCTTCATCAATGAGCGTTGCACATCATTCCCCTAAAAATACTAAAGACAGGTGTAAATGAATATATACCTAGTATGCGGGGATACAAATAAATGAACTACAAGAACAAATGCATAGTCCTCTTTAGATTATAGTGAAATTTATGAGAGACCCTTTATACATGTGCAATACATATTGAAGAACATAACTCTACACCTTATTAGCACAAATGACACCACAACTTTATTCCATTTTACCTGATGCTTAACAAGTTAACTTAATATGCACCCTCGGCCTTTTTTAACGGAAACGTGTTGTGCTCACTTTTGTTTCTTTCAAAAAAAACACCTAGACCTTTCACTTACTGTGAGAAAACGACGACTTCCGTTAAATAGGACTGACTGAAAACAACCTTTCAGTTGGGTGTTTTAGTGAAAAACTTTTGACATTAAAGGGTGATGACGGTGTCAGTACTATTTAACAAAAGTCGTTGTTTTCTGACATTAAATGAACGGTCTAGGTGTGTTTTTGAAAAGAAAAAGGGTAAGCACAACACATTTTTGCTATAAAAAAAAGTCATTCGAGGGTGCGCATTTGAGGTTTTTCCCAGATTAAATTATGTGCATAGGAGTATAGAATGAGAAGGACTAACCTACAGACATCTCTTTAAAGAAAAATAAGACTTCTCTTTGAGCTGATTGAGGTGAATCTGAACCATGAACGCAATTTTTCTCTAAATCCAGACCACAAATTGCTCTGACGCTGGAGGAGACAAAAATGGAAGCAATCAACAAATTAAGTTACGGCATGAAACTAACAGGGTTCAAACCATTGCCAAAAAATATATCGGGTAGAAGCCCCAACTTCAAAAGACGGTCGAGTGAAATAACATAACAAATCAATAAGAAGTTGAACACATATGTTAGTGCATAAAGAGGGTAGAAAAGAGAGTGCAAATGACCTCTGAGGATGACTAATCTTAGCCTTGCGTGCATCAGTTGGCCCGATCAGTTTACGCCAATCATCAATGGCATTTTCCTTTTCCAAAACCATAACCAACACCGGCCCACTGATAAAGATAAAGATAAAATATCATACGTAGAAATAAAGGGAGACATCAAATCTGAAATTATAACATGCAACAAGTAAAATCATAATCGACAAATTAGTTTTGCACCTATAATGAGCTACAAGAAATTTAAGCCTGAAAAGAAAATAACTATGGTCACGTCACCCCAATTATCTGCATCCTATGTTTTGATTAAAGGAGAACTCAAAGGCCACTACCCATGGGGACATTTGAAATGACATCTAGTAAAAGCAACAAGTGGAACCTAAATACAAAACAATCTTGTCATTCATTCTCAGATGTTCAACATCTATAGATTCTTTGCCAGAAAATAGGTACTCGATATGAACCTAAGACAAACCAATCAGGAGTCACATGAATCTGGGAAACATAATTACATCATAAAATACAAGAATATAGAATGAAGAAGAAAACACACGAAAGAAATTCAAATTTACTCAGCTGCAGCAGTTTGCTAAGAAGCATAAATGCTTAGAACTAGCATGCCATTGCAAAGATAATTATAAACATTACTTATAAATTAAGCCAATTCAGAAGCAGCAAACATCACACATAGACAAAATAAAATGATCTAGAATTAGAGATAGACAGATACCTTGTCATGTATTTGACAAGGCTAGAAAAAAAACTTCTTGAACTGTGCTCCGCATAAAAGCTCTTCGCAGTGTCCTCGTCAAGTTGGATTATTAGTTCCTTGAATATGCTGAAACCATGTTCCTGAATAATATTCTTTATCGTATCGGTGTAGTTACCAAACAGTCCATCTGGTTTTATAATAGCCAATGTCTTCTCCTCTGCACTACCATGGCTTGAAGATTTGAAACATTTCCATCAGTAGGCAAATGATATAGATAACATTTTTCAAATGAAATCAGCTATACAAGATGGAAATGTAATTTGTTCTTAGTGATCATAACTTCTAGTGAGCTACCTTAAAAAATAGTCAATATAGGATTTATCGTCAATTCCATAATTAGGAGATTATTCCTCCGATTCATTAAGACATGAGATTATATGTATTTTTTTTCACGAGCCACAAGATTGCTCATCCAAAGATACATATGCAAATATCCACAGTTGCATTCAAATATCTACCACCTGCTTTTTGATATTTCATCTACTATTCTCCATTGATTTACCCCTTCTAGAGTAATTCTGAAGGGAAATTGGTCCTTCACCAACTGGTTTCATCATTCCCTGATTTTTTGTTTACTAAACACCAATTCATTTCTCTCTGTCACGTTTTGTCCTGCTAAATCACAACACTCAAAGCGACCAATGCCACTGAGCATTCAGGTCTTCCTCATCTTGGCCAATTTTCAGCTTGTACAGTATGTGATGAATTAAGGTGTTCAGAATCTCAATACATTAGCACATGATTTCCTCGGAAACCTAAATTGATACCAAAGCGTGTACATGTGAACAAAGAACAAAACCTCGCTAAAATCGCACAACTAAGCAATTCAACGAGGCAGACAGAAAACACCAAATCAAAACCACAGAACGAGAAACCTCATGATTGCTTACCTGCAAGGCAGCGAGACGGAGATCAGGAGGATGAAGAACAGGAACTGACAAGCGCGAAGAGTCATCTCAACTGTGATACTGCACGAATCGACGCAAATACAAAATAAAATTCAGCATACAAATCAATCAACTATAAACCACAGTTAAACTGATTTAGAGCTGTTTGGTTGCCGAGAAATCGGAAGGAAAATCAAACCAAATGCAACCGCTGGCTTAGTAGTTAGTAGAGCCTTGCCGATCTTCCGAGTACCAAACACAAATCAACTCGTCAATTTAATACACACCGAGCACGAAATTCTTCGGATGCGTTTCTATTTTCTGCCCTTTCTCGGCAGCCAAACGGTGACTTTTCCTGTAATTTCGAGAGAGAAGATGCTTGTGGTCGGAGAAAATAAAAGGAGCGGGAAATAAATTAACCGAAATAAGGAGCAAAAATCTGGGCGGTTACAGATTAGCTTAGCTGTGGAATAAATAAGTTCCAGACAGACGGCCAAAACCCCCAAATTTCGCTTGTGGCTAAAATGCCCTCCAATTTGGAAATCTAATTTTAAAATTTTAAATTCAGCCATTATCCATAACTTAAAATAGTCTACATTCCTAATACGATTTTGATCTTAAATTATAATTTTTTAGTTTTAGATTTTAGTTAGGATTACAAATAAATTGAGCATTAATGTATTGACAGCCCCTTCAAATATGTCGGAGAAGACGGTCCCGAGGATGCACGATCCCCCTGATTTGTCCCCG
>JAYMSV010001492.1:0-12734 GCA_036897745.1 Erodium moschatum | reverse complement strand
GGTGAGCGAGTCGAGGGCGTGTCCTGACTCGGTTGGGGTGCTGGTGGTAACACAGTGGTCAAGGCTTGGACTAGACAGAGTTGACTTCGGGATGGGGAAGCCGGTCCACGTGGGTCCCGTATGCAGCAATCAGTATTGCTTCTTGCTGCCGGTTTCCGGTCAGGTCGACGCCGTGAAAGCTATGGTCGCCGTCCCGGAGACCGCCGTTGGCAAGTACGAGTCTCTTCTTAGGAGCCCATACTCATGATCTTGGAGCGAACATGTTTGTTTATTGTTTCGATTACGGGGAGATCAACTCTATCACGTGGTCTCCGATTTGTATGCAGAGGCGAGGCGTGGAAGTTGAATCCACATCGAAAAATATATTTATAAAACAAGGATAATCACTATAGTCTAATTAGAACCCTTATGCATTGATACTATCTATGTAGATGTTTGTAGAATATATTATGTTTAATGAGTTGTATATTTATACATTCAAACCTAACAACTACTAAAATTTGATGGATAAATTGTTCTTATAACCTCCTCACTAATCATGACCACATATAACCTCTGCAACTGCTATCGACTGCGAGTTTGCAACTCAATCACAAACTCTATCGTCGGAACCATCAACGTCAGTGAGATCCTCCTAGAAGTCCCCGAAGGACAGACACAAAAGACGGTCGGAATAATTTTTATTTTAACGATTCTATAAACACATACAAGAAAGTAATCGTAGTAATTCTAATATTTTTATCATAATAAAGAAACAGTAGATTCATACCCATTGCCCAGCTTCTTTGCTACTCATGACTCACATTAAAACTAGACTCTCTTTGTAAAGGCGAAAATTGAAAGTACTAACGCCGTCAACAGAGAAAAGAATCCTAAAGCTTTTATCCTCGAGTTTGTACGAAACCAAGACTCGCTTGCCCCAGAGCACATAAGTGTTTGGCGGATGAGTATGCACCATAAGAACTTCCCCATTCTTCCGTAAATGGGAAGACCATGGAAAGACACGAATAGTATTGACAGTCTGATATCTCTACAGGTTAGTGTCGAACGCTTTAGTCCAAGACTCAACTACTCCATACTCTTTCATTGCCCAGACTGAACAGTCCTCTAGTCTCGTCCGCATTATCAAATAAATCAATCCATTCAATGTCGCACTTCTCGTGGAAGGAAGATGGTTATTCCGGAACAAGTTTTTACAATCATGCAACTTTGTTTCTCGAACACACTCGTCACTTAGGCTGAAGGATAATAGAACTCCACGTTCGCTCCAGTGAACAGCCCCATTGAGATAACATTCTGGAGTAGAAGGATAATCACTCATTGGAGGCATCCGAGGGCAAATGACCCTCCAAACACCTTTTCTCAAATAAAAAATCTCACAAACATCAGAAGAAGAAGAATCATAATTGTTTATGTTATGCACAACACGCAAGACCTTGTAATCATTAGTCTTGGAGTCGAATCCGAACCCACAATGATGCTATTGCCGGACAAACAAATCAAACCATTGCAGGAACCGATGATTGAGCTGAGGAATGCCTTGGGGATATCATCGTGTTTACGGAACTCCATAGACAACTCGTTGACAGAGCTACATGAAACGTTATCGTAGTCTTCGAAACAAAGAAGAACTCGATCGCCATTCTTGTTTAGGTTTTTGTTGGAGTGATCGGAGATGAAATTAGGACAAGAGACGAGAGAGTACCATGATTTACAGACTGATATACACCGTAAAGTTGACTTCACCAGCGCTCTACCTCCCTCCAGATCTCAGGAGGAACATGAACGTCCACTGTTTTGGGTTTAGCCGCCATTGCCTTCATTATGTGAATGAAGAGTTTACTTTCGAGATCAACCAAAATATTAATTTATACGAGTTTTGGTTGCTTGGTTTCTCATAAATTACATGCATACCCTAACTGT
The DNA here is from genome assembly GCA_036897745.1 of Erodium moschatum. Taxonomy (NCBI): domain Eukaryota; kingdom Viridiplantae; phylum Streptophyta; class Magnoliopsida; order Geraniales; family Geraniaceae; genus Erodium; species Erodium moschatum. Next base: position 10,811 of record JAYMSV010001492.1, on the reverse strand, counting down.
TTTATTATTTTTGTTTGTGGGTAACTTATAATTAGTGAAATAACAATTAAGAAAAACTTCAAAAAACCGCATATAATTATACGTGGCTATCACTTATATACATAGAACTATAAATGTTTCATCCAACCACCTCAACTTTCCAAAAACTATCCATTTTTCTATCAAAAAATCTGTTATCCTTTCTTCTAAAATCCTAAATTCAGACTTGACTTTCCAAGATTTACAAACATATCATTATATATAAATATATTTATTTTATTTCTCATTTTTCTTCTAATAATTTTTGTATTTCTCCAATATTCGAACCTCACATAAGCAGTGTCGTTATCGGCTGGATCATCCTTCCTTTGCCACTGTTTAAAGATAGTCCAACTCAAGTGTGACTGTTCTCAGGAAGTAGAAAAATAAATTAACATTCAACAACAAATGAAAAAGTTCAAGAATGCTAAAATTGACTTCCTTGATTCGGTATTACTTACAACAAAACTAGATTCTCCTCGTGAAGACACGAATATGAAATACAATCAGCTACACTAGAGAAAAGAGTTTTACACTTTTCACTCTCGGGATTGTATGAAACCAAGTCTTGCTTGTTCCAAAGGTCCCGTCAATGACCACCCGACGAGCATGCACCACAAGAACTTCTCCGTTCTTCCACAAGTAGATAGAGCTTGTCGAGAAAGAAATAATATCAATCATTGTCGAACATTTTAGTCCAAGATTTTGCTACACCATACTCTTGCATCACCCAGGCTGACCAATCCCCACTTTCTATACACATTCACATATATCAATCCATTAAATGTCACACTTTGGATGTTGGGGGAAAGACGATGCTCCTCAAATGATTTAGGATAATTAGGCATCTTAATTTCTTGCCCTCGGATGCTCAAATCAAAAATCTCACACGTCACAAGAACAGAGATTAATGACGGTCGGAATAACTTATTTTAGTGATTGTATAAACACATATATACAAGAAAGTCACGTTGTAATTCTAATATTTTAAACATCATAAAGAAACTATAGATTCATATCCATTGCCCTGCTTCTCTTCTACTTATTACTCACATTAAAACCAGACTCTCCTCGTAAAGACAAAAACAAAGAATGCTACAGTTGACAATAGAAAAAAGACTCTTAATTTTATTATCCTCATGATTGTACGAAACCAAGTCTTGCTTGCAGTCCCTAAGAGTGCTCACCTGTTGCACCATAAGAAATTCGCCATTCTTCCATAAGGGGAAAGTGGTTGGAGAGAGTCGAATACCATTGACCTTGTAAAATCTCCACAGGTCACAGTCAGAACACTTTAGTCCAAGATTCAGCTACTCCATACTCTTTCATCGCCCCCAGACCGAGCAATCCCCCTCTCTCGTCCACATTATCACATAAATCAATCCATTAAATGCCACGCTTCTCGTTACAATGTTGTGAGGAAGGCGGTTATTCTGCAACGAGTTTTCAAAATCAGGCATCTTTATTTCCCGAAAACACTCGTCACTCATATCGAAAGACAACAGCACCCCCCGAGGGTCGCTCCAATGAACAACCCCATCAAGATAACATTCTGGAACATAATTTAGACGCCTCCGTGAAGGCACCCGAGGGCAAATGAGCCTCCAAGCACCTTCCCGCAGATCAAAAATCTCACAAACATCAGAAGAAGAATGATAATTTTCGACGTCACACACGACATGCAAGACCTTGTAATCATTAGTCTTGGAGTCGAATCCAAACCCACAATAAGATAGCATTTGGATACCATGACACGATGCACGAGGACGAGGTGGAAGCTCAACTATTTTTCTAATGGTAGGATTCCATATGAGGAAGGTACGAGCATTGTACCGATTGCTGGAGAAACAAATCAACCCATTACAGGAACTGACAATGTCAGGGTGAAACTCTAGGAATGTCTTGGTGATATCGTCGTGTTTACGGGACTCCATAGACGACTCGTCCAGAGAGCAGCATGACCAAATTGTTCTGTTGGGTAAGAGGTGTTGGAGACAAAGAAGAAGTCGATCGCCATTCTTGTTTAGGTTTGTGGTGGAGTAATCCGAGGTGAAATCAGGACAAGAGACGAGAGAGTACCATGATTTACAGACTGACCTGCACCGTAACATCGTCTTCACCGAAAGTCTGATCAATATCTCAGTCCAGATTTCTTGAGGAAGAGGATTGTAAACGGCCACCATTGTTTTAGGTTTAGCCGCCATCGTTTTTCTCAACGCTGAATCTATTCACGAGATCGACCATAATATTTATACGGCTTTTAGGTTTCCTAATTTCTCTCAATTTACATGCATACCCTAATATGTATACTAGTTTCTTGGTTGCTTTAACTTCTCTCAGATCACATGCATACCATAATATGTATCGTATCTTTCTTTTTTACCACTATATATATATATATATACCTTATAAGTCTAATACTAATTGATTAATTAAATTGGATATTAAATTTACTATATAAAGGGCTATAAATTAACAAGCCAATCCGATTGCCTAAGCACGGTTTAAACGGTAAAGAAAGCGAGGTAATGTTGTCTCCGTTGGATCTAGTTGTGATGGAGTGTAGAGCTAAATTAAAAGTCCTTTAGAGGTTTGAATTGGTTTTTATATGTAGAGAAGCTAATAGAGCTGCTCATTGTTTAGTTCGTAATATCAGTGACTGGTGTACTATTGATTAGTAGATCATGGAGATACCTCCCATTCTTTGTGACATTCTGTCCTATGATTTGGTGATTGAATAAAATTCCCAGTTTACAGTCAAAAGAAAAAACAAGCCAAACTTTTAACGAGTCAAAATGAATTGTTTTAAGCATGATTTGATAGATTTTCGTCTGAGTTCGTTTAACAAACGAATTAAGTTCGAATCCAATTTTCCAAGACTCGATAACTTGTGACGAGATCCTTAAACAAGTCAATGAATCTTGTGATAAACGAATTTCATGACATACGAATTTCATCATAACATAACAATTCTTCGTTTGTCATTCATTCTATTTCTATGTAACTATTACACGTCGTTGCTGAGAGTGAAATCTACAAAATTAAACAATTTTCTGATAGTCATACTTCATTTAAATCTTCATTCGCTTCTTCAATCACCTACAAATGATACGAAACACAGGAATCAGCATATGATTGGTAAAGTGAGCTCATATGTGCTAGCAAAAATGTAGAAACTATGAATGAGATATCAAATGTCAAAACAACATTGAGATCAAATGGGTTAGAGAACAAATAGTGTGTTATTGTTGGAACATATATATATTATGTTTGCTTTACAATCTATATTAACATCACTATGATGATTTTCATCTATATATCGTCATGTTCAGGATAGTAGGTTGACTTCCTTGATCCAATAAAATGTACTTTCAAACTCTATCCTCACATCAAGACTAGACTCTCCTCGTAAAGACAAAAATCTAAGATGTTACCTCGGAAAAGACTTTCAATTTTTCCACTCTCAGGAGAGTACGAAACCAATTCTATCTGGACCTGAGAGTCTCCGTCAATGTCCACCCGGTGAGAATGTACCGAAAGAACTTCACCATCCTTCAAGAAGAGGAACCGGTTTGGATAGAGACGAGGGGTATCTTGCAGATCAATATTGAACATTTTAGTCCAAAATTCTGTTACAACATACTCTTTCATTGCCCAAATCGAACAATCTTCCGCCCATACTATCACATGAATCAATCCACTAAACGTCACGCTTCGGATGTTGTAATAACGGCCGCGGTGCTCGAAATCGGGCATCTTTATTTCTCGAAAACACTCGTCAGCAAAACTAAAGGACAATAGAACGCTACAATCACTCCAATAAACAGCCCCATCGAGATAGCATTCTGCAATATCACGACCCCCAACACACCATATTGACGAAGGCAAGCGAGGGTAAATGGCCCTCCAAACACCTTTCCTCAAATCGAAAATCTCGCACGTTGCATCGGTAATATCACCCGTCTTGATGTTACTATACGATTCATCATTGCCCCAACCATTCTCGATATTACACACAATACGCAAGACTTTGTAATCATTAGTCTTGGAGTCAAATCCGAACCCAGAATAAGAGACTATTTAGGTACAAGGACAGAAAGTGCGAGACAGAAGCTCAACTATTTTTCTAATGGTAGGGTTCCATAAAAGGAAGGTGAGAACCGGAAACCTACCAGAGCTGCACAATAACCCATTACGAGTGTCCGGATAACGAATCAACCCACCCTTACGAGTGTTGGACAAACAAATCAACCCATTACAGGAACCCACGGTTTCGAGCTCCCCGAAAATTTCAAGATATGAGCCAAGATATGACTCCATAGTAGACAACTTGTCGTACGAGCTATACGAAAAAAAGTCATTGTTATAAAGGCGAAGAAGAACTCGATCGCCATTCTTGTTTAGGTTTCTGGTGGAGTAATGGAGGTGAAATTAGGGCGGGAGATGAGAGAGTACCATGATTTACAGACTGACCTGCTCCGCAATATCGTCTTCACCGAAAGTCTGGTTAGAATCTCTCTCCAGATCTCAGGAGGAAAAAGATCATCAACGCTCATCGTTCCCTATGAACGATTAATTATTCACCTAGCTACAGAAGACAATATTTATACAAGTTTCTGGTTTCCTAATCTGGCTCAAATTACATGCATACCCTAATATTTTTTTTTTGAAACGGCAATGTTATGATAAAAGCTTCTCTTCTACAAGCTATAGAAGAGAGCAAGAGCAAAGCTCTCGAACAGTTAAGCTACAGCAGTCCACAACAAACCAAAAAAACCGAATCCCTCCCAAAGCTGTCAAGTGTCTAGTATACCCCATCCCACAAACAAGATAGGCCACACCCGAGGAAAACGGTGCCTTGTAGTCCAAGAACCCATGCAACCTGTGAAGCTTCACTGTAAACCAACTTAAAGTCCAAAAAAAAAACCCCACAACCATAGCCCCCGACCCCACCTACCCATTGAACCCAAAAAGACCCAGGTACAAACGGTACCAGTGAGCCAACCCCACTCTCTCCACTAAGAGCAGAAACCCGGAGCTAACAAACCCAAAAAAACCCCACAACCAGTGCCCCCATCCTAACCCACCCATTGAACCCAAAAGACCCAAGTACAAGCGGTACCAATGAGCCAACCCTCACTCTCACCAAGAAGAAGCAGAACCCCGGTACAAACGGTACCGAGGGGACAAGCAAACCTCCCTTGAAAGAAGCGGACCCAAACACCCAGGAACAACCGGTACCGCAAAACCCCCCTAACCCACTAAACACAACCTAAGCCCCAGCAACAAAACCAACCCCACTTTCACCCAACCAGACAACAAAACTCCAAAAATCCCCAGAAAAAGCCACAGTAAAGACTAAAGATGATGATTTCGTTTCCTTCTCCGGCATGTGAGAGGATCCGAAGTCCAATTGAGGAAAGAGAAAGGCCTGCACTTCTTGAAGCTGGCAAATTCCAAATTGTAAGTGAAGCTTTGGATCCTCTGAAACACCACCTCCTCAGATGTAGTAACCTGCTGAAAAACAAGATTATTCCTGCTGAGCCAAAGTTCCCAGAAAGTGACAAAACCGATGAGTGACCATTGTTTCCTAGCTGGAGAAGGAACCAACCCGTTCCACGATAACAATAGAGCCTCTACTGTACCAGGCAAAGACCACGAGATATCCCACCAATTGCAGACCAAATACCAAACTTTGCTGGAGAAATAACATTGCTGAAGTAAATGATTCTGCTCTTCAAACGCAGACTTGCAAAAAGGGCACAGCATATCGGTAAGAGATATCCTGACTCCCCTAGCTTCAAGGAAATCTTTAGTAGGGATGGCTTGATGACATAGAATCCATATAAAACCAGATATCTTTGGAGGCAGAGAAGCATTCCACAATGCTAAATTCCAAATTGGGGAGGACAAGTTTTGATTGCTCTGTAGGTGATTGTACATATCCGAAACTGAGAAGCCCTTCTCAAAAGCCCTGATAACCGGCCTATCATCCCCTGCCGTTGATAATGAAGCATTGACCAGTACATTTTCCAAACTCTGAAACTCCCCCTGTTCCCACCCTCTCAACCTTCTCCGAAAATGCAAGAGCCACTCCCCGTTAATCAAAAAATCAGAAACTCTCGATTTCTTTTGAGTATTAAGGTGATAGAGCCTTTGAAACCTGTATTTAAGAGGCCTATCTCCTATCCAACAATCATCCCAAAAGCTGATTCTAACCCCATTTAATTGAATTGAATTTTAAATTTACTATAGAATAGGCTGTAAACAAGCTTAACTTTTAACGATCAATAATAAACTGTTTGAGTTCGGTTTTTACGTTGAGCTCTTTTAATAAAAAAATTATATTTAAACCCTATTTTTTCAAAATTTTATAGCCTGTGTAAAGAAGTCCATCAATGTTATTGGAAACCTAACTTGGGATGAAACACTCTAGTGTTGTACAAAACTATGTCTTGCTTGAGTGCGACTAAAGTTCAGTAATAGGCTCGACTCGGACACTTTTACTACTGCAGATTGTCATTGAGCCCACGCTAAATATAAATATAGCATGGACTAAGTATTTCACTTAGGAGGCGCTCCTTAATTTACCGCCTCCCATTTTAAGTGTAGTGTTTTCTAAGTTTCAACTTAATTAGGAGGCGCTAAATTTTAATTGTAGTGTCTCCTAAGTTTCAACTTAGGAAGTGTTGAAACAAAATTGCAGTGTTGTCTAAGTGATATCACTTAGGCAACATTTTGTTGATGAAGAAAATCAATAACAAGAGACAAATCTCAACTGTATAAAGTTCCCAGAAATAAACATGAAATATAGGTAACCAAATCAAGTCCCCAAACAATCATGTCTTAAACATAAAGTTAATATCTTAGTAATTAAATCTTCGTTTTCTTCTTCAATTACCTACAAATGAAATGAAACACAAGAATCATCATGAGCTTAGTAAATAGGACTCATAAAAACTATCACCAAATTGATCTCAAATGGGTCAATATCTGAAAAACACGAAGATACAAATCGATAATGGTTCAGATTCAAATGATTGAAATGCAACACAAAAGTTAGCTTTTAAGAGTGTCAAGCAAGTCATCTTCATTTATCGTACCTGTTATCCGTTGGCACATTTAGCTTTTATGTTGACCCATTGGCACAAATGCACTAGTTATCCGTTTCCTATATTAAAATTAGGCTCTCCTCGTAGAAACACAGATCGACGAAATTTTTAGCAGACGAGAAAATACGTTTCAATATTTTACTCTCTCCGTCGTACAAACTCAACTCCTGCTCGCCCACAAAGGAGTCATCGGTGTCTGTCTGGACCTCTTGATGATGCACAACAAGAACTTGGCCATTCTTCCATAAGCGGAGCTTATGTGGACTAGCATCTGAAGGAACTTGAGAGCTTTGCATGTCAATGTTGAACAGTTTAGTCCAAGATTCTGTTACTCCATACTCTTTCATCACCCAAACAGAAGAAATCGCTGCCATACTATCCGCCTTCCACCTTATGAGATAAATCAATCCATCGAATGTCTCACCTCTAGTGGAGGTCCCGCACTCCCATCTCCAGTCCCATGTGTCATGATCAATAGCGAATTCTGCACAGTCAGGCATGCTCATTTCTCTCCAAACCTCATCGCTCATATCGAAGGACAATAAAACATTTTTGTTGTGTGCAATCCAATGAAGAGCCCCATTGAGGTAGAATTCTTGTTCCCTCTGACTAGGATGACATGAGGTCACACGACGGCGAATGCCCCTCCAAACACCCTTGCTGAAATCATAAATCTCACACAAACTCACAGTAACGCCCGGGTACGTCTCGTTCATTCCAGCACACAAAACCTTGTAATCCCTAGACTTGGGGTCAAATCCAAACCCAAAATAATAGAAATAATCGCCCCCAAGAGGACTTGTGCGACACGGAAGCTTAACTACTTTTCTTACCGCAGGGTTCCTAGCAGAAAATCAGCATGGTTAACACCATCATCGGACATACAAATCAACCCATTACAGGAACCAATAACCTTTAGAGGTCGGAAAATGAAATCATCGGGTTCACAATAATTACAAGACTCCACAAATGACTCATCGTGAGAACTAATTAAACAAGAACAGTCTCTATCATCAATACGTTGAAGAAGAATGCGATTGACACTCTTGTTTGGGTTGGTGATGGAGTAATCGGATACGAAATCAGGGCAAGAGATGAGAGAGTACCATGATTTACAGACGGATCTGAATCGTAAAATCGACTTACCGGTAGTTTGCTCAGTATATCTCCCCAGAGCTCAGGAGGAAGATCATTCACCGCCGCCATTTGATTTCATCGACCTTATTGTACTTGGTTTCATATTTTCTCTCAAATTACGTGCATGTATATGACCCTAAGCCTTAAATATGTCGGCTTATTTTACGTAGGGTTAGGGGTAATGTAGTCATTGCGCATACTTTGTAAGGATAATTTATTTTGTCGTAGTCGCTAATTGATTTGCCATATTGAAATATTTTACACCAGTCGTTAAATGGTCCTTTGATAAGCCAGCCCAACCAAGAAAGACGTAAGATTTGCGATAGATTGGACCGTTCTATCCTCAGCTTTAGGCCCTATTCCTCGTGGTTTAGCCCACTTGGATTGAGGTGAAAAACTTTTCAGTCTCAGCTTTGTTGAGATCACAAATTCTAATCTCATTGGGTTATTTACTTGAAAGTACGTGTGAGTTGTGGATTAGACTAGGCTAGCGTAGGATTTCACTATGATTTTTCTCTGACGAAAAAAAACTCAACGAGTAAGGAAAGATGTTCGGCTTTGTTCATTTCCTCAACTCGGACGATTTGTTAATGTTGTCTCTTCCATAGATCGTTTTAAACTGGGTCCTGAGCGTTTCATTGTAGATTTCTCCATGGTTTATATATCGGGATCTGTTGCTCCTCTTCCTAGGGTTGGCCTCTGATGTGGCCCGCCTTTTAGGGACATTCTAACAGGATCAGTCAAGGCGACCGGTCCTGCTCCCGTTTCTAGGACAACCTCCTATTTTTTCTCCTTCTCCCAACCCTCGTTGGATCAGGCTTCTAGGACTCAGTATCGTTGGTTTGGCTTTTTCGACCTCAATATTGTTGATGGATTCCACCCTTCACGTTGTTGACCTGTGGAGACGATGGAGCCATTTATCGGAGAGAGGAGCTTAAGGGAAATGGCAATCTGCGATTCCATGCCTATCGAGACCGATTTCGTGACAGTAGCGAGAGGAGCTTGTTGCAGACCGATCAAACGTCCATCGGAGCAGACAACCTAACGCGAAGCTTGCTGACCTGGGATATCGAACAATTACATCAGAAGCATATATGGCTCATCGGAAAACTGGACAGAATACTGGAGGAGTATCATGCTCTTAGTCGGCAGCAAAGAGAATCAGAATCGGTACCTCTCTGGGTCGAAATGATGACGGTTTTCAATCAGCTTGAAGTTTGGAAGAAGGCTGAATATGAGCTAAGAGTTGAGCTCAAGATAGAAGATATGCTCTGAGCTAGATTGCTAGCTCTCAAGAACTGGAAGTAACAATCATCCCATTGGAGACTTTTCGATGATTGAATTTTGATGGGCTATCTCGTAGAGTGAGTACCTAGAGCTTGCCACATTGAAGACCTTGGATGATTCCGAATAGGATCGGCCCTGAGAACCTTTGAGCCTTTTAGAGCCCCATGCGATTTGGGTCTTTTTGAGCCCTTAATTTCGATTTGGGCCTTTTTCTTTAATTACAGAAGTTACAAAAAAATTTTGAGCCCCAAGCACAGGCATCGGCTGCTTGACCTCAGGGCCGACTCTGATTCCGAAGTCAGCAATGTAACCTGACCCAATAAAGATCACATCAAACCCTTATAGCAACACACATTTTCATAACTTGGATTAATCAAAACACGAAAATTACAACCACCATAACTAAAATATAAGCATTCAAGTACTTATAGTCAAATTCATTACAGAGTCACTGCACTTAATACTGAACACAAAGGAGATGAAACAACCCAAGTAGATGAGCAAAAACTTAATTCGAAGTAACGGATCCAAACTTTACCAACCCAAAATATTGTTTCAAGTGGTTTAGAATTGCAAAATAGGCTCACCGGTTCAGTGAGAGCCCATGAAACGTTCCTTCATCTTGTTAGATTTCCTCCTTGAGCTGCTTGCTTTGTTCTATACTTCCTCATAGCAGACACATTTGGTAACACTGAACTTTCAGGTGTGGCTTTAACAAGTCCTTTCCTCTTTCCACCCTCAGTAAGAAGAATCCACCAATCAGGAGTTGTAGACGTCTCTCTGTGATTCAAAGCGCTGACATGAACTTTATATCCCAACATTGAATCTTTGAGTGGAACAAGACTCGGCCTATAAGCAATAACTGTGACGGGACCAAGACGAGGACCTTTAAGTCGAAAGCCTTCTTGATCGGGATTAGATGAGAAGACATGAGTGGACAAGGCTTCGACGTGTACCAACAATATTTCACTATTGTCCATACAAATTACAGGTAGGAAGCAATTTTGATTCAGCCTCTCGCCCTTTACAGTACAAGGCAAATAATACATTATTTTCCATGAATCTTGAACACCGTATTCCTTCATCAACCATATGTTCATGCCTTTACCCGTATATTCAGTTATAAATAGGCAACCTGACAATTCTCCGACTTGACATAACCAAATATTAGCTTTGTCAGAGGAGGGTGGAAGTGGAACTCTTCCAAACCGATCATCTTCAAAATCAAAAGTAAGTATATCAATATCAGATTTGTTC
>JAYMSV010001491.1:0-12736 GCA_036897745.1 Erodium moschatum | reverse complement strand
TCATGCTGCTCTACCCTCAGTACGGCGCGCCGGTGATATTCAAACGCTTGCAGGAAGATCCTGTGGGGCCCGATGGATATCAACGGTAGTAATTAAATTCGATTCCGTTGCCGTTTCGTATAGGTACAGTGTGACTGTGTGAGTGAGCTGTGTGTAAGTACGGTAGTAGAATCACAGACCCGACCCGACCCGAAAAGCCACAATGGCTTTGACTAAGAGCAAGCGAAGGAGCTTTGCTTAGCATACTGACCCGACCCGGATCCGTTTTTTCTCAGAAGGGATCATCTTCATCTCTCATGGCATCTAATTGAAGCTAACATCTTTTTTTTATTTAATTAGGGAGCTCTGTTTTGTGTTTGGAATGGATATTGTATGTAATTGTGTTTAATGTATATTTTTGCACCCTCCATGGCCTACACTTTTTTTTTTGTAAAATGTCATTTGGATTCTCCAGTCCTTGAAAAGCTTGTCTTTTCCTCTCCCTCTCCTCGTGTTCTTATATCCACCACAAAAGAGCTTTGATCTTGGTTTAATGAGGTCAAAAATGCCCATGAAGATGACATCATGAATAGTTTTGAATCTCTAAGAGAGAATCTTTAGTGGTAGATGAATTAACAAGTCGAATGACTTGAGAGAAAGAGTTTGAAGTTTGGTCGAACGAATTGGTAACAGACGGATGAAAGAACACTTGACACTACGCTCTATATGGATGAATGGTTTTAGAAAATGAATTTTGAGGTTTGATTAAGCGATCGGACATGGACAGACGAAAGAGGAAAAAAAATTACCCTGTGACACGTTACAATATCTCTTATTAGCCTGACCGATCGCATTGCGAGAGGCTGGCCGAATCGTCTTTACTCACTTGGGTTGATTTTCCAGTCTACTGAAGATTTTTTATTTGATCCTATCCGTTCCTAATTTTATATTCACTTTTTTATAATTTAATTTATTCAATTTAATCCGCTTGAACCCGACCCATGATATATTTAAAATAACAAATAATTATTTTACAGGGACATCAGATTCGAAACAGAAAGACTATAAACCAGATGAATATTAAGATATTTACCTTGAATTTCGAAACTACAAACATACTCGAAGACAAAACAAAAACATTGTAATATGTAACCGACATCCAAATCGTGCTTAGCAAATGCCAGAGTGAGGAAGTTGTCTGCGTGCCTCAAACTCTGTTCATTTCGGGTAGCTCAAAAGGGTTCAATCAAATACATTTCTTTTCGGGTTTCTTCAAATCAATGTAAGATTCAAATCAACAAACATCTTCACATGCACTTTGTTTTTCCTTTCTTAAACTAACAACGAACCCGCCCAGACACTGCCACTCTTCCCACCAAATTCAATTTATTGTGTTTATATTTAGCAAAATATGCAACAACTCGAGGAACCACAGGACCGACATACAATCCATTGTAAACCCATGTTTAAATGTAAATCGTGAACTATTACGAGTCGATAGATCAAATATAATAGAACGTCCGGACTCGAAAAAAATAGTTAACGACATTTTTATCAAAAAAAATATAATGCATTAAAACGGTGGTGTGAGTTTCGGAAGGAAACCACAAACCAACAACAAGATCCAAAAAAGGTTTGAAATGGACGAAAAACAAAAAGACGGAATCAACCGCACGACTCATAAAGCGAGACACCCTAATACTAGCGGAGGAAGAAAGAGAGGAAAAACTCAAGCATGTTGAGAAAGTATCAACCGACGACACCATCCAACAACTAGGAGACACATAGCTTATTCGTTCACTGAATCACGTAAGCGCCCCAAACTGGATTCTCTACAGAATGATAAATAGATCAGGGACCGGAACTCTCTGGAAAATCTTAACGTTCCGACCTATAAAAAAAAACATAAACCCAAAAGACCGAAATGAGACTAAAATTTGTGTAACCGAGCAATCGTTGTATCCACTTGATCTAATGACCCGGAAAAATTAACCGTAATTCTCTACAAAATGATGAATAGATTAGGGACCGAAACTCTTTGGAAAACCTTAACGTTCCGACCTATCAAAAAAACCATAAACCCAAAAGACCGAAACGAGAATAAAATTTGTATAACCGACGATCGTTGTATCCACTTGATCTAATGACCCAGACAGATTTACCGAAATACCCCCACACAACCATTATTTAGCATTGAATGTGTCTTGATTTTAGTTTTGTCACCGAAACAAACAGCATCAAAACCGGAAATGAAACCCAATTTTCAAGACCTTGTTAGCCATTGACAATGTCTGCAACAAAGAGAAGCTTCCAGCTGGTATCGGTTTTTCGAAAACAGAAAAAAAAAAAAATTAAATAAATTGAATTGGTTAGTGATGGTGGTGGTGGGGGGTTTTGCTTTAGTAGTCCACAACCCAATAACAATCCACAAACACAAGTAAAGCAAAACCATTTCTTTATCACTAAAATCAAGTTTGGGCAGCACAGCATAGATATTCATGAGATGAGTGAAGCCACACAGCTTTTCTGGGTTTGCTTGTACAGGAATTAAAGCAAAGCAACACCATGAGTCACTGTGCCCAATGCATTTGCCATTACATATGAATGTGATACAGCATGCAAGTGCAACTCTACACTACACTACACCACACCACACTACCATTGTGTATTTTATTATTGTCAGGGAAATTATAAATAAAATTCCTCTAAGAGCACCTAGTAGGACGATTTGGGGGCGAATTAATAGTATTTAGTGAATTTGGGGTCGGGACGAAGGATTCATCGCCTCGCGAATTCGCCAGTGAACTCAGTCTGCCCACAGACCCCACCTACATAACACTTACCACACGGCTAGTCGTCTGGATTCACGTGACTACTCATCGTCAATGTTATAAAGGTCGGACGAATCGGGAGTAATAGCCCGATGCATTGGAGATATTCTAAGACCGTCTAATAGTTTGGTGTTATGTGAAATGTAAACGATTTTACGGAAAAATAACATTTTGGGTTGAAGATGTTCTAACTATATATGCACATTTTTCAATTCACTATGTTTATGGATTAAAAGTGTGCCAATTCACCGTTTTATCGATTTTAAAGTTGTACCGGCAGTTACAATTGATGCAAAATTCATCATTTCACATATCAGACCTCACGGTATTGGGTGAGAGCTCAGTGATACGAATTTTCTGTCAATTTTAATTTGTAACTTAAAGTAGTTAAAACGGTAAATTAATTTTTTTCTTCTTCTTAAAAGTGATGAATTGAAAAAGACATGTAATTTTCCCTCGATATCAACACTACATTTTTTTTATGGGTTCTTGTACATTGTAACAAGTATGATTCATGGAAGGATAAGAAGAAAACAAAAAGACCTATGACTTATTTTTGTTTCACAAAACATTGTGCCTCTGCTTTTGGGGATCTTCTCATGCTCACTTGAGGAAGTTTTTAGTTAATATTGATGGTCCCCCAAAAGCATGTGGTTGGGGGAGAGGAAGATCTCTCTCCTCTTTTCTCTTCAACCTATTAAACTCTACTGTTTGGTGTTTTTAGCTTTTAATAAAATTTTAATTTTTTTTAAAAAAAAGGAATCAAAGCATGCCATGCCATATCAATCCATGTGATCTCCATTTCTCTCCCTTCACCTAATTTTTTTCATTTTTCAATTCCCAAAACCATATCTTTGGTTACACAGAACCTCTAAAATTATCACAAATGGTTGTGCCAATGTCAATAATTAATCTCCATAACAAATCATGTTTATTCTTCCTTATCACGACACTAATCTCAAATTACGTGCTATGCTAGCCTGGTACTAAATACTAAATTACTAATATTAATAAAATAGTTCCCATCATCACGATGCTTCTAACCTGTTTCTCCTAGTTATGTACGTAATACGCTTTTTTTCTGACATTAATGTTTATGTTACGTGTGTTTTGTCGTTTAAGCATGCTTTGATATTAACATCTAAGCAAATGTCACCCCAGCCTCGCTAGACAACAATATTAACATTCTAGTGGGGACCCATCTCTAAAGTTCAAGCTATATAGAGTCACAAGAATTATAATTTTTCCCCTCATGCATGGTTAATGAATCATTTAGTTATTCCTTCCTATTCTCATGCAAAACTAATTAATGGATTTAAAAAAAGAATAACAATTAGTTTATGTAAACTTACATGTGATTATAGCACCAAGTTGCAATTGAATGCATGCCTGCTTCCTGGTGCCTGCCAAAGAACCCAATTTTAATTAAGCAAATGTCTATATATATATATATATATGCAAAAAAAAAAAAGACAAGTAATTAAGGTAGATTTTTAATTATTATTTTGTCTTGTAATTTACTCACAAATGTCTCCTACTTGTGAGCTACATCCAAAGAAATGAAGCTGACAATCATGTCTCTGCTGAGAGAGAAAATGGTGGGTCAGTCATTTCAGGGACAAAAGAAAGCCAGCAATGGCAGCTTTGGTCAGTGAGGGCTCATTTTAGATGATTGGGAGCAACAAAAACAAAGAAAAATCAATATGCTTTGGCACTTCTCTAATGTGAATAATGTGATCTCTACAATAATATCTCAGTCTGATCAGCTTCCTCTGAACTCTGATCACAGACCCTCCCTGCCATATCATATCATTACTTATCCATCTTTTTTTTTCTTTCTCTCTCTCTCTCTTGAAAGGTCAGCAAAAACAAATGTTAGTGAAAAAGAAAGGGAGAAAAAAAGGCTTTTAAGAGGCTACAGTACAGTGCAGACTCTGTGTGTTAAAGGGAATGAGGACTGACTGATCTTAATGATATGGTAAATTTCAGGTACAGTCAGAGGAGAGTGATTGTGATCTCATCCACAGAAATGGGTTTTGATTAACCAATTTCCTGAGCCAAATAATCAGACTAAAAAGCTGTGAATCATCACTAGCTTCTGAAAAATTGCAACTTTGATTGGTCTAATCAGAAATGTTGGTCCCCATCTACACACTCTACTACAGACTTCCATGTCAACATAAGGCGTGCCTGAGTTGTGGATTCTTGACTTGACTGCACTACCCTATCACTTTCCAATATCATGAAACCAATATCAATGCCATTTCTATCTCAGCTTTTAAAGTTTTAATCAATCCACAGCCAAATCATGAGGGTTTTAAGATGCTGGAAATGAGTGCTGGGTGCAGGAAAAATCATGTTCAGGGTGGCATATAATTGCAGCACAAGACAACAAAAAATAATAAGAAGGAAAGGATATGAAATGAATGACACAGCAGAGAGAGAGAGAGAGAGGTCAAATTGGAAGTATTTAATTTGGAACAAGATAGGAGGTGAGAGGGTATTATAATGATACAAAACATCTATCTCATTCACTCAGTGATTGTCTAGGAGAGGCAAGATCACATGGGAGCACCAATGATGAACAGATGCAAATGAGACAATGGCAGAGGATTTGGTGGAGCCACTTTAATGAGACATTAGCTATATTACACTCTCATTTGTACCCTCCTCATCCATCACCTCTCTCTTTCTATATTTTCAACTTTAATTACAAAAATCTAAATAATTGCCTATCAATCATGTTCTTGTGATATTTTTTTATTCTGATAACAATTCATTAACATAAATAACCACAAGAATGACACCAAGGAGCCTTGTCGTGCATTTGGGTGACAAAAACTGAGGGACACAACTGTGCCTAAGCCTTCTTCTTACATGTTTCCTATCACAAAGACTTAATTATTATTAATAATTTGGTTCTAAAATTATTAAAAAGAAACAAGGAGAATGAAACAAAATGATTTGGTGTTATGTTAGGCTCTCTGACTAGACAGCATACGGAAGAGAATTGGATGAGTATATCTGAGTTGCCTGTACTGATAGGATCAAATTTTGCAACCCATAACGTATCTTGAAGGACTTGACAAAACCAAAAAAGACCTGTTCCTATAGAGACTGTGTTTTTTTATTTCTTCTGTATGAATGTGTGTTTTTATTAATCTCTGCTTGCGTGGAGGAGATGGTACACGCAAAGTTGGGCTAAGAAAGAGGCCAATTTTGGGTAAAACGGAAGTGGCTAAGTTTTGGGATAAGTTTGAAATCCAGAAGCAAAGATGCATCATTTATGACTATTTTATATATTATTGCATAGCAGCCAAACAGAGCCTAACAACATGGTAATAAAAAAGAGAAACATACCAAAACTTGGCCTTTTCTTGCCTAAAGAGCTTCTTTTTCCAGCTTGCAACCTGATGTAACTTGCCATGGCAGTATATGGCAGTGCCAGCCTGAGTAGCAGCCCACCAGCAGGGACAGTGCTGTGACAAAGCAGGAAAGAAAAAGATTGGGCCATCAGGAAGGTTAATAAGAGAGGCCCACTTGGCCCACAGAAAACTGGGCTTGAGGCCTAGGAAAGCAACATCCATTGATGAGCCTTGACCCATTTGGGATATGGCCATTTTGCTGGAGTCAACTCTCCTTGTAAAAAGGGAAGAAAAAAAACTCTTGATAAAACTGAACTGAATCTCATATTATCAAGAGATGCAAAAAACAATACCTTTGAGATCACTTTTTGCAACTTGTAACCCGCTTATTTGATAATTGCGAAAAAGTATCCGGAACTTGTTTTTTGTTGCACTTTGTACAAAATTTGTATCAAAATGACGATTTTACCCTTGAAAGTTTAAATTTTAAAAATAATGATTACAGACAAAAAATCCAAATTTTCATATCCTTTAAATTTCTACTCTTTGTACAGTATAAAGAGTAAGAAAATTAAGGAACATGAATTTTGGATTTTTTGTGTTATGCTTATTACAAATTGCAACAAAAGACAAATTCATGGTACTATTTTGCACTTATCAAAGAAGAGGGTTACAAGTTGCAATAAATGAATACCTCAGGGTACTTTTTTGCAATTATCCCTATTATAAAGCTATAAACACTACACAACACAAGTTCTAGCATTTAGGATACAGCAAATGGAACAATAAAGAAGACAAATCAGAACCAGCTGGGCTGTAATTGAAGTATCATTTGTAAATGCATTTCTCAAATGGCGATGGTTTCAACAGAGCTAACAAATAAGAGCTAAACCAGTAAATTAGTAAAAACACCAGAGCAGCAAAAGTATATAGGCAAAAACATCTGCTACGGAAGTTGGAAACTGCAGATTAAACATAGTTTAATTTCCATGATGATAAATAATAACTGGCCTTAGCTGAATGTCTTCATTGGATTCAGTTGGCATGTCATCTCGATAGCGAGCTTCTTGTCTGCCTGTAAAGCAAAAGAGTATTCTTTCACAAGGAAATTGAGTCAAAAGCAAGCAGAAGCATAAAGCTAAAGCCATGCCCCCTCTCATGGCACTGATATGTGACAGCAACTGGAAATTTACTATTATTGTTCTTGGCTGCTTGTGATCGGTACCTTATTCTGTCTGAAGACATATGATTAAGCAATATTGTGGGGCTTCACAATTCAGAATGAATTTGTCTAGGTACATTGGTGTCTCTAAAATGAAAAATATAAAACTATTCTGCACAATGGATAGGTAACCAATATAATTACCCATTAACTAATGCAAAGAGTTTTGTGAAGTGACCTTGTCTCTGGGTCAAAACTCTGCCTCTACAGTTACAACTGATTATCAGTACAGAACTGAAATTTCTTAACGGGATGTTAATCTTGGTGGTGTAACAAGCAAATAAGGTAAAAACCGAGAAAATATGGATTTGAGAGTAGAATGGCCACTTCGTTCCATGTCCTGCTGAACCTTAATTGAAAGCCAGAAACATGAACAGACAAGCAGCTGAGATATCAGTGTAGATTAATGACACTCCCTGTTGAAGATGCGAAAGTCAAATAATTACCAATTTGCTGGTTATAGACGAACACTGAACATATAATTTCATTAGAGATTCAGGTCACTGACATTATACGCATGCACATCACCTCCTAAGTTTAACATGTCTGCTATTGTCTAAACCATGCTAAGACAAAGATGAAATAAACATGGAATGATGCTAGAGCACGAGATTATGTATTTTCCCTTTTACTTTTCATCACACAAGAGAAGATGGGTCAAGAAAGATGCCAGGACTATGGAGAGTAAGAAGAAATCATTCGACTATCAGGACACTAGGCAGAAGAATAATATAGCCCTCACACTTCTGGAGAGAGTAATGGTTCTTCAAGTTATTATGTCATATTTCTGGAGAAATGATTGAACAAGTTTCCAGCTTGGTTGAAATTTTCCGGGATTACTTGTCAATTTGGTTTGCAGCAAGAACCATATACACAAACCTCGTGATCTGACCCTTACCATTTCCATGCTACAAAGGAAATACTTCCTTAAAAACACATACAAATGACTTGCAAATATGACCCAAAGACAATAATATTGGACTCACATTGGGAATCCCATGTTTCAATCAATAGTTAATAAGGTTGGGAAGCATTATAAATTCATGGCCTAGAACCAATCAATAACAGAAGCCATAACGCTAAAAAGGAATATCAGAACTGAAGTCATGCTACATCTACTCTGAATGTATTACTGTTCCAACATTACAAAAGAATATCATTAATTCTATTCAAGCAATATTGAGACAGATATCGTAATATTCATTAAGCAAGCAAGCCAGTATGGTTCCTACTTGATTTAAAATTCCAATGCAGCACAACAACCTTATTCTAAATGATATTTACCCTACGTCTGCATAGTAGTTGCCGTCAACGCTTTATTTATCTTGGATTCAGCAAAGAACCAATCCAAGAAAGAACATCATGCAAACAAACAAACTAGGAAAGCTGTAATAATATAACTAGTCCATCTGATACCTCTGTTGCAGATTAACTTCACCACATGTCAGGAAGCAGAAGAAAAAGACATGGATGAACTCAGGTAAGGGTTTGAAGTAGAACCTTCCACGCGTCTACCAGTAAGACTCACTGGTAGGAAGCATGCTGCAGCCAGTAAACCAGTCATAGAAGTGGGGCTCATCATGAGCAATTCTATATTCCCCACTGTTTAGAGGGCTAAGTTGACAAACGTCATCTTTGGATACTTGGAAGCAAGGTGTACTCGCCTCCTAGCCCTGGAAAATGCAGGGGAAGCATCAATAATATCCTCCAATGAAACTGCCTATGCAGCCAAATTGTAATGGGGAAATTGATGGTGTTCAATATCATATCAAACACAGCATGGATCAACTACAATATATTCAAGAGACTCCAAAACAAAGACTGTTACAACTCCACATCAGGAACACTGATGCAAGATATTTATGATACAAATACAGCAGAAGTACATTCATATAGCAAAACTAGTTCAGAATCTGAATGCCAACATTAGATTCATACAGCTGAAGTACATATTTGATCGAATAGAGAGCATCTGTAACAAAAAAAAATGTCTAGGCAGGAGATGCACAAAATGAACAAAAGAAAGGAAGATATAAAGATGAGCAACATTCATTGCTTTGCAAAGTTGATGATACATACATTTCTATGTCTAACTAGACAGCTAAAGTTTGTATAATGAAAACAAAAGCAACATTTCACCATGATTCTTACAATGAAGTGAAGTCACTAGCGCAAAAGTTCAACAAATTCTACAGCTAGAAAGAAAACGAATGTATAGGGAAAAAAGTCAATTAATAGGGATGCTGGTTTGAGAAGAAACTAAGTTTCTTAGCTCCACTAAATGTTCATCATTTGATATATGGAGTGAAAGACGAAGGTTTGTCACCATTGCTTCCTGTTCCCAACTTCAGGGTCCTGATGCATGCAAAGCCTCTATTGTGCAACGGTAGGCATGCAACTCTAACCTATGGATTTCTGCTGCCAACTCCTCTTTTCTAGGAAGGAGATTTCCTTCCTCATACCCCAACCGATAAAAAGACTCAGCATCACTTAAATGACCATCAGTATCTTCAATAGGATCCATAGATAAGTGATTAGATAACTTATGGGAATTGTCGCTACTGATGCTACAACTACCAACTGAGCATATATCACTATCAGCACCATTAGAGTCTAAGTTTATGCCGTCATTTGGTTTCCTCCTTTGTGCATCCATTTCTGGAAACCCAATTATTCTGTCATGCATGTATTTTTCACCCACCATTTGTCGTGTGGAAGCAACATCGTCTACCTGTTCAGAGAACAAGGATGGATATGTAGCAACTAGGCGCCTACGCCTGCCCTCCTCTTCGACTGCTCTAAACTTCCGGGCAGTTCCAACACATGCTTTGATCGGAGAATAGCAATTAGGTGAACCTCTCTTCAGAGTTTGCGATGAAACAATACGGGATTCCTGTATATCTTTATTGTTAACAAAAGAATGGCCATCTTTTACAAGTGTATTCTTCCTTTTCTTTGTCTGATGAATTTGGGGGCTTGAATCATGATTATACTTCACGTTTATATCTTCATCATGTTTCTTTTCTCCACAATTGTCAGAAATCTGTTTGAAATATCAAGAAAGAACGAAACACATTAATAACAATGAGATTAATAGCATTGATTACTATGCTTGAAAACAAAGAGTTAGGCAATATATTGCACCATAACAGCTAATTCAATTTTTTATTTCAAATTTTGTAGAATATAAATCTGAAACAACTAAAACCCTTGCAGTTTAGCCCGAACTGGACCAAGACAGAACGAAAAGAAAAGGTAATTCCCAACACAAAACCAAAATGACAGTACAAAACTTAAAAGGTATCGCAAAGATAAAATATGCATTACGTGAAACAGATGAAAACATAAATGGGCACAGATAATGTTACCTTTCCTATCATGACCCATCTGTCATCTTGATAATACTGCCGCATTCGGAGGTGAGATTTGCTGACCTTGAATTCCTGGGAGGATCCGAGCAGCCTGATCAAAAAATACCTTTTCCCCAACACCTTTGACACCGTCGCCATTTTCCAAGAGTTATTATCAAACACCTCTACAATGTCACCGGGAATCCATTTCTCAGAAACACTGAGCGGAGGAGGGCAAGGCCTGATTGCCTCCCTAGTCACCCTCTCCACAACTGTCTTGTTTGTGGTACCAGCCATTACCTCATATTTGACCATGTATTTGTTACCATTACCACTGATTATCTCAGCACGATGCCAAGAACCTGATGGCACCTCTTGGCGGCTCAACACCTCCACTTTACTTCCTTTGTAAAATCGCATGATCAACACTCTATCACTGCTAACTTTGATGCTCAATACCTATGTATGGATCAGAAGAGAAAATTAGAATCAGATATTCGGAATCTAACACAAAGTAGAATGTGAAAGGAGTTGATCCCGTGATTGGAACCAAGGGGAATGCTCAGAGTAGGGATACACCCATCAATTTTTAGGACTGTAAGTTCAATTTAGAGATACATAGTCTCTGGCTGATTTAGATGGAAAAAAAAATAAAATACAAATTGAAACTCCTAATTAAACTGTGGGATTCATTATTCACTAGATCCCTAATACAGAATACAAAGAAAAAGAAGAAAAACAGGCAAGCTTCGACTAGCCTCACCAAGTCAATGGAGGTCTTTGATCGCTCAGATTCAGACAAAAAAACGAAAAATCACAAACTTGAATGTAGATGTCTTGATTTCTTTGCTTTACCAGCAATTTTTCCCCAAAATTGGAACAGGTAAACGAACATAAAAGATCATAACATAATCATCTTCACGAGAACAACAAAAAGCAAGAGGCTAAGCAGATTTACTCATCCGATTATTGCATAACACTACATGAACTACAAGCTCCGTTCTGCTGCCGATAAAATGCAGATGAGAAAAAAACAAATCACAATCATCAAATGCTAATCCATCCATAATCCAAAACCGGAGACAGCAACCAAACAGATCAACTGACCATAAACGCTACTATTTCAGTAACTTCAAGTTCTTTATCATCAAACAGAAAATTCAACACAAAACGTCAAGCACTCAAAATTGAATCAAAATATTTTCCTTCCTTTTCTCGTCTCTTTTCCCTCCGCTTTCCCGGAATCCAAACAGAAAGCTCATCAGCACGCATCAAAACAAAAAATCAAAAACAATCGCTGCAACACAACTCAATCCAGAACAACATAAACACGTACATTCACAAATCAAAGCCGGAACATAGAATCTGAAACAGGAATTGAAGAATCGAATCGAGTCATTGACTGACCTTCCTCGATTGAGATTGCCGATTCGGAGAAGGAGAGAAATCGCTTCGTTGCCAGAGAATATCACTTATGTTGCGGTTGTTGTGGCTGTGTTCATGTTTTTGTTGATGCAAGTAAAATATAAATTCCTTCTGATTTATTTTTTTATTTTTGTAATTTTCCTTTTCGTGTATTAATAAAAAAGAAAAATAAAAGAATTTTAGATAATTACTTTTGGATAAATATTGAATAAATTTAAATGTAAATAAATTAATAAGGAATATTTGTATGCTTTGGTCTGCAGAGTTGCCAACTGCCTAAGAATAGCTTGTTGAGTTGGGAATAGGGATTTAGCGGTTACGCATTTTGTTTGCAACACATACTCTTCTCCTATTTCTAGCTATTATTATATCCAATATAACCCAATGATATCATTTTAGTCCAAGTGAGTAAACAAAAAAAAAATCTAAAATAATTAGGTTAACAGAAATTGTCTTACAAATTATAAAGATGTTAGAGCATCCATAACGTTGGGCTGGAAGTTGGCGGGGAGGATTCGTCAGCGAAGAGCAGCCAGGGAGCCGGGAAGAAGCTGGGGGAACGAC
>JAYMSV010001490.1:0-12739 GCA_036897745.1 Erodium moschatum | reverse complement strand
AAACCAAACTGGAGTAGCCAAACAAAACTTAACATACAATGAGTTGAAACATCTCGGGAACTCTTCTTCTACAAGGGGTTTTAGCAGGCGTTAAAAGATAATCAACCAAAAAGAAGACTGGGGAAGAAGAGGATTAAAGGCCGTGAATCCTCTAAATCAGTGTTAATTTGTACAACAGAACTATAGTAAAAGCTCTTCATCTGAATCATCATCCTCTTCAATCCATTCATATTCTTCAGCATCCACTACATTATCTCGCAACAAATTTAAAATCTGCTCCAAGTCTCTTACACGCCTCTCCAAATCATCAGATAATCTCGGCTGAGGGGGAGGCGGGGCACGGGGAAGATGCTTCAACAAGAACTCTCCATTGGGAACATTAGGAATTTCCACATCAAATACAGGAGGAAGTGACCGCCCATAAACTTGAACATAGGATAAGCTACAATACACCAATCAGGTGCATAACAATACATTAAATAGTGATCGAATCAACTAGTATCGTGGTTACTATAATGACAGAAGAGAATTGGATGTGATGAACATTTCATCTCATGTTCAAGTCATGATGTGTGTAAGAATGGGATTATGAAACTCACCATATATAAAATAACTCATCCATTTCTTGTCTCTGAACTCTACCCAACAGCTCAATCTGTATAAATCCGCCAATGCAAAGAACAGGTTCTGGAAGCGTGAACTTCTGCAAGCTATTTTCCTGTTCACGAGAACAAAATACACAGGAGCAAGTGAAAGATTCCTGACATTAGGATTCAGGAATATCTTCTTGCTGATGTAAGGTCATAAATTGCAAAGTAGCATACAATTAGTTACTATCTTTTGTTGTCTAGACACAAGTATTAATGATGGCATGAGAACATCAATTGTAGAGTACGGAACCAAAACACACTAATCTCTTAAACGAGAACGTCAGTTAAACAAGGACTGGAGATTAAAGGTTAAGAACAGCAGATCAAGTGACCAACAAAGTTCATAGGAGGACTTCCTACACTACTATCACAGACTAATTATAACTTCAAGAGCAGTTCCGGGGTACAGTACCCATATTGGAAGGATAACATGACTAACCCCAAGATTTTCAGTACAAGGTACTGTACTGGCTCAAAGCTAAATAACCCATGCAAAATCCTAACCAGAATTCCTTAAGTTTCTCACATACACATCAAGCCTCTTATGTTGAGTTTGGATAAGGGTTAAGGAATGGGAATCACCTGTGTGTAATTTAACCTCCTTTGGATCCCCATTTAACCTCGTTTGGATAAGGGTTAGAACTGTCTCCACTTTTACTGGGACAAGATGCCAATGATCTTATTCTCATTATTTATCACTCAAGTCTCCAAGAGACAAAACCTCAAGAAATAAAACACT
This sequence comes from Erodium moschatum, assembly GCA_036897745.1. Classification (NCBI taxonomy): domain Eukaryota; kingdom Viridiplantae; phylum Streptophyta; class Magnoliopsida; order Geraniales; family Geraniaceae; genus Erodium; species Erodium moschatum. The sequence continues at coordinate 11,350 of JAYMSV010001490.1, read as the reverse complement.
TGCTGAATTCATAAATTAATAGGCAGGGTTCCTGGAGATCGATGATCTTAAACACAGAAATCATGCAATGGAAGTAACAAATCAACACAGGACACTGTCCTGTCTACAACCTTTAATACTGCTGCATGTCTAGAATAGTAAAATTATAATCACTTTTTCCGTGAAGTTTGAATCAGATCTTTGAGTTTGTGATAATCTATAATAGATTGGTTAATATGACACTACATCTCTTCTTAGTTTGGTAATCTTAAATCCCTTGTAGATATATCTGAATTCCTATGATACTCCCAATACTCACAACAATTACACAAAAACGACAGGAAACAAAAATAAATAGATCTATCCAATCCCCAGAACTTGCCTGAGCCATCGGAAACTCTTGCGAAGTGTAAGTCCATATAAATTTGTCATCCATAGGTTCTCCACATGGTGAGGCCATCAAACTATTCTCCGCATCCAGAGAGAATTTTGGATGACCAATTCGGAAGCGCACAGATTTGGCAGAGTATATAGGTAAACCAAACTGAAAGTAGGCTGAATAGATACACCTTAAAGTTAATAAAGTATACTAAAAGGTCCAAAATATATATTTAGTAGAGCTAACTTGTGGATTATCGAAAATAACCTTGGAAGGGTTGTATGCTAATTTCAGTGATAACACATAAATTGGATACCAATTTATATACAAGTGTCTCGGGCACTGCAGGATTACTTTGTCCCTTACTTGACCAGTAAGAAACTCTACGAGGGATTCTGGTTCTTCGTTCCAGAGTATTTTGAACACCTTCTTCTGGATAGTTATCAGTGCTGGAAGCACTAACAGCCTCATATATGCACTTGCCAACAGGGAATGATGTACAAGCTCGGGCTAACAAAAGATGGATTCTGTGGTCCATCTCCGAAGCTCCCAATTCCATAAAAGAGCTGGTCCCAACTTCCATAGGGTCAGTTAAGTCACCGGGCAATTCCATGACACGGGTGACCATAGATAGTTGAGGATGCATTTTCAAGCATAGATGCTTACAAAGACCACTTGCAATCACTGCATAAAATTTTAAACCTCTTAGAACCTTCTAGGAAAAAATATATTTAAATAAAACCCTATAGTTAATTTTTAATTTTGTTCTTTTCTATACTTAGGGGTCATTAGTTTGGCTATCACAACCTTTTATTGGCTCTTATTCTCATTTAACATGAAGCCACTGAAATAATAAGTGTTTGATCATTAGTATTATTAACCTCTTATTGGGTATTGAATGTATGTTTTGAAATATTATGCATATTTCACCTTTACATAAGATGCAACTTATTGAAAATATTAGCCAAAATAAAAATCAGGTACTACTTATTTTAATTGTGAAAGGCCCATTCAGCCACTTATTAAAACAGACCACATAAACCGTGTAATATGAATTAATCTTTTATCACTTAATCTAGACAAATGACTCTTTAAACTACTCTATAATGAAAAAAAAAAACTATAATTTATGGCACATATGGACATCACCTGAAAACTGAATTGCCCCTTCTTTTATAAAGTATTTTGTGTCAATTCATAATCTAGAGCAAAGGCTTACAAATTTTTCCTCTTGGCGAATATGATGACAAAACACTCAATGATCTCAACTCTCAAGTGAGTTATCTTGAGGCTAACTTTCATAATCTGTGACCGTCTTAGTCAAGTTGCGACATTCATAACATCAAAACCGGATACATAATTCAATGAGCCCATTAAATATCTCTTTGCACTGACTACAATCACTATCATTCATTTCATTATATAATAAAGGTTTGTGATGGAAGTTGCAAAAGACAACAATATGATTAATGCCCTCCACCAACTGAGCCAGTGAGAGAATGTCACAATGAATGCAAAAGAACGAAATTACAATTACAAAAGTATATTTGATTATTTGAGCTTACCAAAACGTCGCCAAGAATGTGAAACAGCACTAACACGGGCAATGTCAGATATGTCATCCAGACACATCAGAATTCTTGCTGACACGTCAGCATCGAGGCAATTCACAAAATCTATACAAGCCTCCATTTCTGGTAACAAACTGGGACCCTGAGCACCCCCAAACTTATTTCCTCAGCTTCAAAACCTGATTAGACATCGTCAAAAACACGTCACAAAATGAGTACACGAATGCTTAGCAGATTTCCAGGACCCAAGGAAATATAAAACCCAATAGAATTTATGGGTTTGATACTTTGATCCCAGCCCAATACTATTCCTACTCAAACGGTAAAAATACCCTTCCCTATATCTAACACCAAAGAAGTGTGGTTCCAGATATACACATATATTAACATATACATATTCTCCTGAATAATCAACTGAAGCAAAATGATAAATAAGATGAAACCATTATTAGAGATCAGAACTTTGAATCCGTAGAAAAACAAAAACATCATTTATCCACCAATAATCATTCAATAAAATGGACAAGCAATAAATCGGAACAGAGAAAGGAATGGAAAAACCAACCATTGCACAAATTGAAAGGAAAAAAGTCAGCCGCTACCCACGATTCGGACAAAACCTTACGGGAAAAAAAATCCAGAAAAAAGGAAAAAAGTGTATAAAAATGGGGAATGAGGAGCAGAAGTTGAGAATTGTGAAGGAGGGTATTGGTGGTGGAGGAAAGTTGAGAATCGATACCTTTGTAGAAGAAGAAAGGGCATGCCCAAGTCCCTTTGACTCTGTAAGGATAGCAGTGCCTTCGAACAGCCGAGGAGGAGTAAATGTATTTCTTAGGTTTATCATTACTTTTCCCTTGTAGTTTCAAAGGTAAATGTCATAAAATTATACTTGTTCAAACAATAAAAATGTTTCACGTAATTGTTGTAATTTCTATTAAATATTTTAACTCTATACGTCCCATGACACATTTCGATGTTCTTGTTTAATACCGTGTTAAAAACGATATGAAATATTGGACATCATCATGTATTTTTGTTCTAAAAAAAGATTAGAGCGTGTCGATCTTACGCTCTCAGCACCGATAAAATTTCACACGCGCAGACGCTTGTCTTTCACGCTTCTTTTTCCTCCCGACATGGTCAGACTTTGTGTTCGACTTTAATTGTCGATCAATGTCGTTGGTATGGTCGGTGTGTACATGGAGCGGTCGAGCGGAGAATGAAAGAGAGTTAGGGTTGGGTTGGGGTTTTCGGTAACCGTCTTTCGAAGACAACTGGAAAAAAAACTATGGTGAGTTCCAAAGCACTCTCTCTCAAACACATCGGTGGAATCGTGTGGAAAATCACACACCAAAGAAAAACCTATTTTAATCGTTAAAGACGTCGGTGAGCAGTCTCATATCTGGTCCTTAAAGATGTCATCAACAAACATAGATTCCCTAGGGTTAGTATGTTTTAGTGCACTTTTCTCTCTATTTATGAAGTTGGTCTCTATTTAGGGGAATTCAGGAATTCATAATGAAAAAGAGTAAAAAAACATAACAAAAATCACGAAGTAGCTATACCCAGGCCATACGGCGTATGGTGAGAATGTCTTATATGGTGACCATTCGATGTACGACGATCGTACAATTGAGGTTATGAGCACGGGAAATTGGATGTCAATGTGATATGGTGCTCATACGATGTATGATAGAACATATATGTCATACCCAAAAGGTATACGACGTATGTGCGACGTACGCTCCATAGCCCAGGGCGTACGACGTACGTAGGCCATTGTGTGAGCAAATACTTTATTTTTTTTTAGGAAATATCATGTCTTAACAATAACTTTTAGAGAAGTATATATAGAGTTTTGAGTACTGTAATAGGGATCACGACTTTAGGAGGAAAAAAAATATACTTAATTTGGCTTGGATATTGAAGAGTGAGAAATGTATCAGATCAACCGTTGAAGTATTTTGGAGTTTTCAACTTTAAACTAGTTTTTGTATATGTTTTACCATGAATATATTTCTTTTTGAGTTTTATTTTATCTTGTGTTCTTATTTCATCATCGTGAACTAAACTCCATTGATCTAAGGCTATGAAGTAATCTTTTGGGTTAAATGTCTAAACTCTCTCTTAAGTATTGGTCACAAACACTACACTACCCAACATTTTAAAATGACAAATGCACTATCTTAATTATTGGTTGCGCGGTTCTGTTAGTAAAAATGGACGAAATATTCCATTATGTTAGTCATGTGAAACTATGTACCAATTAATGGATAGTGTGCATCAAAAAAATAATAATGGAGAGTGAAATGACGATTTTCCCTCACTCGTTTAAGTCTTATGAATTATATAAAAGATAGTGTCCAACCATGAAATGTGCAAACCTATAAAATGTGATACTGAAGGATATTGATGTTATTATACAGGTCTACAATACCTTTTGGAAGGCTAAGAAGATTCTATTTGGGGATGTGGCAAAGCAATATAAGTATTTGTATACCTAATGTCAAATGGTAAGGGTAACGAATAGTCACACATATACACATACTACAAACTAACATTTTCTATTACATTTGTATAACCAACATTTCTATTACGTTCGTATAACTAACATTTTATGTTGCATTTTTATGACATGTAAGAAGAACAAATGAAAACAGTATTGTCGAGGTTGAAATAGAGCAACTTCATATAGCTCCAAATCCTCAAACGGATGCACGTGAGATACATAGCACAAATGAATGGTTTCCTAGTCAATTATAACTCATTAGTAGGGACTGATGGATGTCATTTGAAGAGAAAGTATTAGGGACAACTTCTCAGTACAGTTGGATGTGATGGAAATGACGATATGTTCCCGTTTGCATTCGATGTTAGGGTGGAAATGGTTCTTATCTCAGTTTTTTCCGACTATAAGGTTAAAGGCTGGGTCTTCATGTTGAACAAACAAAAAGGTATGATTGTTACCAATTTTTAAAATGTTTTCAGTTCTCTAAATAAAAATTTAGAAGTTCAAGATATAACTTTCCTATTACTTGTTGGTCGTAGGGGTGGTGGAATTATTTAAAGATTGGAGAGAAAGTGTTGAGCCCATGTTTTGTGTTCGGTACATGGTGGACAATTTAGCCACAAATTTTAAGGGAGAAGAACTATGATCTACGGTATGGGCTTGTGCAAAGGTAACTTCTCATGTGAAGCTAAATGAGAAGATGAGGAAGCTACAGACAATGGATGAAGATGCATATGTAGAAAACTATGCAGAGGAGAATAAGAGGGAAGAGAGAAACTTAATGTATTATTTCTCTTAATCTTATTTGAATAAGATATTCAACAAGATATATATATATATATATAAAGAACAAAATAGGGTACAATAATAAATGAGGAGTGAGAGGAGCCATCTTCAGATTTGATTTTAATGACCTAGAGAAGGCTGATAGTCATATTGGAATGGTTACCTCATTAAAAGCCTTCCCGGGAAAACCCAATGGGAAAAACCACGGTAAAGGAAAAAGAGTGGAATTGTCACATTCCAACATTCCCCCTCAAGCTTGGCTGGTGACCATCAACTAAGTCAAGCTTGCCTTGAATGAAGTTGCACACCTTGGAATTTGCTGCCTTGGTGAAGATGTCTACGAGCTTATCAGAACTCTTAGTGTAAACAGGGGAGATGATTCTAAATTCAACCTTCTCACGAATATGATGGCAATCCACTTCAATATGTTTGGTGCGCTCATGAAACACAGAGTTGAAGGCGATATGAATAACAAACTAGTTGTCACAATGCATTATGATAGGTAATGGTTTTTTGATTCCAAGATCAAAGAGTAATGCTTTAAGCCAAATGAGCTCGTCCGTAGTGTCAGCCATAGACCGGTATTCAGCTTCAACACTCAACCTTGACATCATCTTCTGCTTCTTGCTTCTCCAAGTAACTAAGTTCCCACCAACAAACGCGCAATAGCCTCTAGTTGATTTCCTATATGTCTTGTCTCCAACCCAGTCAGCGTCACAGTAACCAACAATCTCATAGTGGCCATTCTTCTGCATCCAAATGCCTTTTCCTAGGGTTCCCTTCAAGTGTTTGAGAATCTTTTCCACCATATTCCAGTGGTAGATAGTTGGAGCTTGCATATGCTGGGCGACTTGGTTCACAGCAAAACACAGATCATGAAGAATAATTGTAAGATAAATGAGCTTACCCAAAATTATTTGGTCTTTTCTGATGTTGTTATAGGGTTTCCCTTCAGGTTCCCCCTCACGAGAGTCTTTGTACTTTTCTTCAATGGGAGTTCTGGCTGGTTTGGCTCCAAGATTTCCTGTCTCATTAGGGAGATCGAGTATGTACTTTCTTTGAGATAGAAATAACCCCTCCTCACATTGACATACTTATATGTTATATGCCAAGAAAGTAATTTAGTTCATCTAAATCTTTAATGTCAAAATCAGATTTCAGGGAAGACTTGGTTTTTTGAATACCTTCTTTGTCATTGCCCGAAATAATGATATCATCAACATAAATCAAGACAACGACAATACCCGCTTACCCCTGAATTGTGAAAAGCGAATGATCAACTTGTGACATGTTAAATCCATTGCCAATGAGTGTTTTGTTGAGTTTGTGATACCGGGCCCGTGGTTATTGTTTCAGGCTATAGATAGCCTTTTTAAGCTTAAGAACTTCGTCTTCTGCAATCTCAATACCAGAAGGTGGTTTCATATAGACTTCTTCTTCAAGTTCTCCTTGAAGGAATGAATTCTTTATGTCCATTTTCCATAAATCCCAAGAGAGGTTAGTGGCAAGAGAAAAAACAACACGTACAATATGGAGTTTGGCAACATGTGCAAAAGTGTCTTAGTAGTCTTCTCCATAAGTTTGAGCAAACCTTTTAGCTACCAAACAAGTTTTGTGCCTTTTTATTTCACCATTTGATTGTGAAGACCCACTTGGAACCAATAATTTTCTTTCCTTTGGGAAGGTCCACCACATCCCATATGTTATTTCTTGTCATGGTTCCATGTTCTTCATTAACTACTGTTTCCCACACCTCACTTTCTTTTGCTTCTTCGTAAGTTTGCGGTATCGCGACCTGGTCAATTTTGCTAAAAAAACTTGATGATCCACAGGGAAGTTAGCCAAAGAAGAATAAGCTTGAATAGGATGTGCGGTAGTAGATGCCAGATTATTGTGGTACCGGGAAGGTTTTTTCTTTAGTCTTGTGCTCCTTCGAAGTTGAGGAGGAGGAGGGTCATCTTCATGAATAGCTGGACCACTGTTCAAGGCCTCATCATTTTCATCAGACTCCTTTTGACTATCTTCGCTATTGTTTGATTGAGTTTCTGAATCGTCTGACACGTCATTATCTGTTTGAACTTCAGAATCGTTAGAGGAGTCATTTATAATTTCAATTTCATTTTGGGCATCATTAGGATCGTGTGTTGGCACAACCTCTTGATTTGATTTATCTTGATCTGTCTCCTCTTCTATTTCACTATTTTCATGATCCTCTCTAGACATTGGTGTAGGAGATGGTTGGACATCATCAGTTTTCTTTAGTATGTTGAGGTTCTCAAGTAGATGCCTCAGGCTGGTTGCACGATCCGAACTAGAAGAACATAAGTCTTTAAGATTGTCCCAATCATTTTCTTCATAGAAGTCCGTTTCTTCATCAAATTTGACTTCCCGTGAGGCAAAGGTCCTTCTTGTTTCTGGATTGTAACACTTGTGGAGTATCCAACGAATATACATTTGATGTTTATGGTTGAAGCTTGTTCCTTTGATCATCTGGAACATGGACATAACAAACACAACCAAATACTTTTAGAAAATCAACAGTTGGTTTAATTGTGTTAAGTACCTCATATGGGGAGATGTTTTTGAGGCATCTGGTTGAGAGACGGTTGATGAGATAGCAGGCAGTCATAACTGCATTACCCCAATAATGTTTTGGAACGTTGTTAGCGAACATCATGGTCCTTGAAACTTCCATAAGATGGCGATTCTTACGCTCAACCACACCATTTTGTAGAGGAGTATAAGGGCACGAGGTTTGATGCACGATACCATGTTTGGTTGTAAAGGCTTTGAACTCATTGTTGGTGTATTCACCGCCATTGTCAATTCGTAAGGTCTTGATTTTAGCATTATACTGGTAGCACATAACTGTAAAAGTTTGAGAAAACCTCAAAGACACGACCTTTTGAAGGTAAAAGTGTTAGCCATGTGTATTTGGACTTTTCATCAATAAAAGTTACAAAATACTTGTAATGATCCCTTGTAGAACAAGATGCAGTCCACACATCCGAATGAATAAGATCAAAGCATTTCTCATAACTAGTAGATGAGATTACGAAGACTATTTTACAATGCTTTCCTAAGATACACGCTTCACACTTACCATTCTCAAAAGATACATTAGGAAGTAAAAGTTAGAGAGCTTTTTCGTGAGGGTGTCCTAGTCTAGCATGCTATACAACATTATTAGCAAAAATAGAAGCAAAAGTAGAAATAAAGGTGGGATCTTTAAGAATATAAAGCCCATCCTTTGTAGATCCTTCTCCAATTGTTTCCCCCGACTTAGTATCCTGAAACACAAGTTCATTAGAACTGAAGATAACCAAGCAATCAAGATCTTTAGTAGTCTTTTGAACAGATAATAGGTTTGAATTAAATTCAGGCATATAGAATGCTTTTAAAAAAAATTGAATAGTTTTAAATCCCTGATACCTTTTACAGGAACCTGGTTACCATTTGCAACGACAACATTTCCAGTTGCAGGTGTTATGTTGTTAATTAAATTTGCATCACAAATCATATGATGAGATGCACCAGAATCAACAATGATGGGTTTATGAGTTTTAAGGGAAAGAAAGGCAGTACCAGATTTTTTTAAAGAAACAATGCTTTTGAAGAGAGATTCCAGATCAGACTTTCTCACTATGTCATCTTTAGCAACAGAGGCAGACATGGCCTTCCTTGTATCATTCATCTATGTGGGCTTTAAATGCAGATGAAGGACCCAACACTTTTCTTTGGTATGACCCTTCTTTTTACAATGATCACATTGACTCTTGTGGTGATCATTCTTTTGATATGCACTTTTTTTAACAACAACCATCTCACTCTTATGTCCAAATAAACCAATTGAACCTTCCTCCTTCTGAATCTGCATACACACATCATTCAAGCTAGGAAGCTTGTCTGATATGAGGATATGGCGTATGAGACCATTGAAAGAGTTGTTGAGGGTGAAGAGAAGGCCAAACACTTGATCTTGTTCACGCCTTTCATTAAGAACGAATGGATCTATAGTGGGAGGACGAAGGGTCTCTAATTCAGCCCATAGAGCTCTTTACTCACCAAAGTATTGCTTGAAAGATTTTTCTTCTTGTTGGAGAGAGTTCAGTGCTTTCTTCACTTCAAATATGCAATTGATATTGGAGATGTTGTCGTAGACCCCATTTAGGGTGTCACATAAATCCTTTGTTGTTTCAGAGAATGAGTAAGCAGCGAGGATTGATTGCTCAAGAGAGCTTTGGAGAACCAATAACACCATTTGATCTTCTTGAAACCATTTGGATTCTTCGAAACTTATAGTATTGACGATTGAGAGATTTGACTCTTCATCTACCACGTTTTTGCCTTTGTCCTGGTCCTTAGGATACTCAGTTTGGGTGTTTGTGATGTGGTTCCATAAGCCACGACTGCAAAGAGCAGTTCTTGTAGTTCTGGACCAAAGCAAATAGTTATCTCCTTTGAGAATGACATGGAGATTGATTTGTATTGAGTTTTTCACGCTCATAGAAATAGAAAAAAGAGAATGAAAAGAAATGAGACGAGAATAACAATCAAAGCTTTGATACCATGTAGAAAACTATGCAGAAGAGAATAAGAGGGAAGAGAGAATATAAAATCAGAGAAGAGAGAAACTTAATGTGTTATTTCTCTTAATCTTATTTGAATCAGGTATTCAACAAGATATATATAGAGAACAAACTAGGGTACAATAATAAATGGGAGTGGGAGGAGCCTTCTTCATATTTGATTTTAATGACCTAGAGAAGGTTGATAGTCATATTGAAAAGGTAGCCTCATTAAAAGCCTTCCCGGGAGAACCCCATGGGAAAAATCACGGTAAAGGAAAAAGAGTGCAATGGTCACATTCCAATGATGACAGATTTACAAACTAGACTTCAATAAATTCTGGATCTCCTATAGCACACGAAGGGGAAACTCTTCCATTCAAGAAGAGAGAATGGAGTAGAAGAAGGAACCAGAGCTCGCTCGATCTTGTAGGAGCTAGATTGACCATTTCAGAATTTTTTTTTCCAAACCCCCTCAACTGAATTTTCAATCTACCTGCAAGTGTCGACAATCCTCAAAATTCAGATTGAAGAACGAGCACAAGATTTGTTGGAATGGGATACGAATTCCTCTTTCTTCTAGAAAAAAACACTTGGTAGGGATAGAGTTGTGACAACCTAACCATGAGAAAACCTATATTTCTAAAGAATGTCAGGGACCCAAAGAATGGACGACCATGGCCTGATAGTGTCTTAAAATTATGAACATCTTACTAACTCTAAACTCTTTTTCATAATGAATCAAGAACATTAAGAGCACTCATAGTGTCTATTCTCGGGCCAATTGAGGTGAATTAGTGGGAATTGGACCGTAATGTTTGGTCCTATGTTTTTCCCACAGCGTGAATAGACCGTGTCGGTCTAATACGGGTCTAAACGCATGTGAGTTACAAAAATTCCATTGAAGTGTTTTGTTTTTTATTCAAATAACGACATTGAAAATAATTTTTAAATGCAAATTAAAATTACATATGATGGAAACAATAAAACTGATTGCTCAACTACTTCTTCTTGCGCTTGCCTAATTTAGTGGTGGTTTGTCTATAATTCTCCGGTGGAATGTTGTTAGCATTGTGCGATAAAATGATAAACCTATCCAACGCACTGAAACGTAAATGCAGTAGATTACTATAAAAACGACCGATTACAAGCTTAACATATGCAGAATTATAGAAAAACATGTAACAACATATCACACTAACTCGTAAATCTTCTTGGTCATGCCCTGGAGAAAGAGCCTGTGGGTTGCCAAATTCTCAGGATCCATTTGTGCTATATACATCACTTCGAGTATGAGGAACTACCGGACAAGTGACTTCTACTCCCCGCGCTGCGCCTTGCGGTGCTTCTCGATGTTCTACAAGATCTTGGCCAATGTCGCGTCGGTAGGAGTATCGGCCTTCGCCTTGCGCTTGGCCCTCCTCGCCTTTGCGACCTTCTGGCCCTCAGGGCGCCGCCCGCGGACGGGTCATGGGTGGGAACCCTCGCCTCTTTAGTGACGGCTGCAAGATTGTACATCTGAGATACTGAGGTGTTTAAGGCAGGAGGTCTCGGGGGG
>JAYMSV010001489.1:0-12743 GCA_036897745.1 Erodium moschatum | reverse complement strand
GGTCTCCAGATCCTGTTTCTGGGAAAAGGAACCAAACTTACATCCTAGCCGTCAGATCCAACTTGGGTATTGATCTGACCTCACTCTATCGTTCTTAGTCTATATTGAGTTTTGTAAATGTGACAAGTAGGTCGAGACGGTTTTATTCGGAGTCTGGTCGAGTTGCGTTAGAGTTCTGACCTGATAGACGATTGTTAAAGATATACATTAGGGTTTTACGGCAAAAGGGTTTCCCTCGAGTTCAGACCAGAATGACGAAGAGTCTTCATGTCTGATCGAGTTGCGACATAGTTCAAACCTAAGCAAGCATTAATCCTCAAATTTGGTCTTTCTTTTGTCTAATCGAGTTTTAGAGCGTCTGCATTGCACGGAAAACTGGTCCGATTTCCCTGCAGTGGTACTGGCCCCACACATGGTAAACTGGGATGAATAGTAATGGGTCGTATGATGATTGACTCAAGAAGGTACACACATGATAAATTGGGGGTGAATAGTAACGGGTTGTATGATGATTGACTCAAGAAGGACGAATTGCGTTCGTTGGGGGCGACGAATCCTTCACCGAAAGTCAAAACGCCCCAATGTGTCAAACAAAAACCAACTTTTTACCTAATCGACAATCCTTTTCACCCACCCTTTAGTCTAGGATGCTACCCTAGCCCGGGTTTTTTTTCGGTCTAATCGAGTTGGGTCAGAGTTCGAACCCGATAGATGGTCGTGCAAACGAAACCTCTCGTCGGTATTTATTAATAAACTAACATATGTGTTTTTTGCAGGTGAATTCCATTACAAGGCATGTGCGATTGCTCAATACTCAGTTCTTGTAGGAACTACAATTGGATACACAATTACTGCATCAATAAGCATGGCGTAATCTCCTATATCCATTTATCACATCAATTTCTCGCAATTTACGGTTATTTTTCGAGAAAATTTTGAAAACTTACGGTGAATTATATGTATTATGTAAATATTATCGGTGAACTATTTTTCTACTAAAAAACATGACCAACTATTTTCCGTCGGTAAATTTTTATCTTTAACATATGCTACTGAGTACTGGCTTCAACTTTTTTGTTGTAAATGATTATTTTGCCCTTTCCGTTATACGTGTTTTGCAATTTGTAACATATATTTGTAATTTAGTTACACCTTTGGAAGATTATTTTCAACTTTTTACAAAAAAAAAAAGAATAGCTCGTATGTGGATTTGCACACAGAAAATAGTTTACCGATAGTATTTGCAGAAAGTGCATAGTTAACCATATGTTTTTGGAATTCTGTTGAACATTTGGATTTGCAGATAAAAAATAGTTTACCGATAGTATTCAGTTGAACATTTGTTGATAAAAGTAGTCGTTGGGTCGAGGGATCCGCACGGATAAGAATTGTTTAACATTTGTTGGGCGAAAGTAGGCAATTCTCCCGGACGATGATCATCGCCCTGGCAATAATTGCCATCCCATTGAAGATGCTCTTGTGAAGCTTTGTGACTGTTCTGAGTGATGAATTGGCCGGACGAAAGTAGTGACGGGACTTTCGCCCAGCGCTGGACGATGAAATCATCATCCATGCTCCAATGGTCGTTCCACTCGCCCTGGCGAACCCGTTGTAAATGCTCTTATGAAGTCTGAGGACGGTTCTGTGACGATTAATTTCGATTGTTTTTGGACTTGCAGGGCGGTGAAGAGATCGAATTGCTTCCACGACAAGGGCCACGACGCGGGGTGTCACACATCAACAAGCATGTACATGATGATATTTGGGGCCATACAGATGATTTCGAGCCAATTGCCAAACTTCCACAAGCTTTCTGTCCTCTCTGTTGTTGCTGCTCTTATGTCCTTTGTCTACTCCATCATTGGCCTTGGCCTCTCCCTGGCCACAGTTCTAGGTGAGCTTTTCAAAAAACTACCCTAAGTTTGGAATACATAATTCGCCGGTGGAAAACCACTCTTAAACTAGAAAAGGCTTAATTGTCAAAAACTATCCTACAATATTGTCCACAAACAAAAACTACCTAGCGTTTTGTCCACGTTTTTAGACTACACTAAAGTTGTCCACCGACTTCCGTTAGAAAAACGTAATAGGGAGAAATTGTGATGAATGTTCAGAATGAATGATCTGGGCAGTTCTTCACGGATTCAATAGATTTGTGGGCAATACATAATGCTTTCTAAAGTTGCATGGGCTGTTCATAATGCATTCTATTGTTGTGTGGGCAATACTTTAGGGTATTTTTTGACAAGTAATCTGTTACGTTTTTTTAACGGATGTCGGTGGACAAAATTTTAGTATAGCCTAAAAGCGTGGGTAAAACTTTAGGTACTTTTTCGTTTGTGGACAATACTTTAGGATAGCTTTTGACAATCAACCCAACTAAAAATTAAAAATCACTCGATCTCACCATGTATGCATATATGTGTGTGACGCAAAATATAAACCTTAAAACTTCGATATAATCTACTCACAATTTTGTTGAGAAACTTGTCTAAAGTCGATGGAATGTAAACAAGTTCCAACGAAAACTACAGTTTTTAGTTTTCACCATAGGTTAACACACCGTCACCTTTCGTCATTCATCAAAAACCCATTGAAAATGTGGGATTTTTATCAGGAACACACCGTCACCTTTTCAGTGTGTTCCTGATAAAAACCATCACCTAATTCAATGTGAATCCACGGAAATCCATGGATATTTGATGAACAACGAAAAGTGACAATGTGTTACTAATAAACCCTCACCTATAGTGTTTTTTTTTTAGAATCAAAGGTCAGCAAGGGAGCGTAAATAACGTTTTCCTACATATGTTTTGTAACGAAAGTGACGGGAACTTATGGTTTTGATATTCTTAAGGTAAGGATGAACATGTTAGGACAAGCCTTACCGGAACAGAGGTTGGAGTAGATGTGACCGGAGCTGAGAAGGTTTGGCACTGCATGGAAGCCCTCGGAAATATTGCCTTTGCTTATGCTTTCTCCCTTGTCCTCATTGAGATACAAGTAAGCCGGCGATCTGCATAACATACACAATCTCTATATAGGGATGACTGCAAAACAGTACCCCGAGGTATTCATTTTTTGCAACTTGTAACCCCTTATTGAAAAATACCCTGAACTTGTTTTTAGTTGCAAATTGTTTTAAAATGACGATTTTACCCTAGGAAATTTAAAATTTAAAAATAATAAGTAAAAAAAAACTAAATTTTCCTATTCTTGATTTTTTTTCCTCTTTGTATCGTATAAAGGTATGAAATTTAAGGGATGTGAAAATCTAAGGGAAAAATCGTCGTTTTGAAACAATTTTATACAAAATGCAACAAAAGGGCAAGTTCAGAGCACTTTTTTATACAATTATCAAAGAAGAGAGCTACAAGTTGCATAAAGTGAATACATCAAGGTACTTTTTTACAATGATCCCAAAGATCATTACACATTGGCTAAGAAACTTATATGAAATGCAGGACACACTTAAATCAAGTCCACCAGAGAACGAAGTCATGAAGAAAGCTTCAGCAATAGGAATATCGATATCAACGGTGTTCTACATGCTTTGTGGAACTCTAGGTTATGCGGCTTTTGGAAACAATGCACCGGGCAACTTTTTAACAGGGTTTGGTTTCTACGAGCCCTTCTGGCTCGTAGATATAGCGAATTTATGCATTGTGGTTCATCTTGTGGGAGCCTACCAGGTACATTCTCAAAAACAGTGACCCTAAAGCTCAAGACATTTTATACAACCTGTAAGTAACGAGAATACGGGGAAATTACGCTTTACTACCTGACTAACAATTAGCAGTTAACCACCAGAACTTTGAAGTGTGTCAATTTACTACCCTCACCTTTTAGATCTGTCGGTTTACTGCCCTAGACTTTTAAGTTTGCCGGTTTACCACCCTGTATTTTGAACTTGTTGCACCGTCTGTGAAATTGTACAGAATTTGTTAATTTTAGAGTTTCGGGAATATGAAATGCCAAAATTGCGCTTTTACATGAGAGGAAGACATAATTTCACCATTTCATATTATCTAAACCCTAAATTTAACAAATTTTAGAGTATGCATCTTTCTCAATCAACTACCCTAAGTTATCCAAAAAAACAATGACTATAAAGATCAAGAAGTTGTACACAACTCGTAACTAACAAGTACATTAACCTATATTCCTATCCATTGCAGGTTTTCGCCCAACCAATCTTTATATTGGTTGAGAAATGGGCCTCCAACACATGGCCACAAAACTCGTTCGTCACTTCCAGTCTCTTCCGTCTAATCTGGAGATCGGTTTTCGTGATTACCACAAGCGTGATTGCTATGATATTACCTTTCTTCAACAACATTCTAGGCCTACTTGGTGCTGCTACATTCTGGCCATTGACTGTCTACTTTCCTATTGCAATGTACTTAAATCGTGCTAAGATTAGAAGATTTTCACATACTTGGATATGGCTCAACATACTCACCTGGAGTTGCCTCCTCATAGCTCTCCTTGCTGCTGCTGGATCGATTCAAGGAATCGTCAAGAACCTGCACACATTCAAGCCTTTCACATCAGTTTCTTGATGTTAAGTATGGATCGGTATCAAGATTATTGTTTTTGTAACCAAGAACTAAACAAAGATGTATCTTATCGCTAATGTTAGACTTAGATGAGCATGAACAGATATGAGTTCTTGATTTCTTACGCTATCAGTAATAAGTAGAGCTTGAACAATGAACACCAGGAAAATCTCCAAATTTTCGATAGGGGTAATTGCAAAAAAGTACCCCGACTTGTCTTTTCCTTGCACTTTGTATAAATTTGTTTCCAAATGACAATGTTACCCTTACAATTTAGATTTAAAACATAATAAGTAAAAAAAATCCAAATTTTCATGTCCCTTACCTTGTGAAAATTTGGATTTTTTGTTCTTGAATTATTATTTTTCAAATTTAAATTTCTAATGGTAAAACCGTCACTTAGAAACAAATTTATACAAAGTGCAACAAAAAGACAAGTCCAGGGTACTTTTTTGCAATTAAAAAAGAAGAGGGCTGCAAATTGCAAAGAGTGAATACCTCAGGGTACTTTTATGCAATTATCCCTGTTCAACATTCTGATGTACCAAAATAGCCATCATCGCATAAAGAAATTGAATCATACAATGCATTGCTGTTAATATAAACCATTCGAGTTTCAATATAAGGATAATTCGAGCAGTTCAGTTACATAGAGAGGCTTTTGGGGTGGGCTCAAGAACTATCAGATCGGGGATAAACCAGGGCAAGGTGATAGGGAAGAGAATTGTATGTATATATAAGCAGCAAAAAAAAGAAGCGATGTTTCTTCAATTTAAACGGGGTTCCATCGCAGACATCCGTTCATCCTCCAGAAGCGTGTATGGATCAATGTATTGGGGCGGCGAAATTGGTACATCGCTTCCATCGTGGATAAAAGATTGGCCAAAGTACTGCCAAAAAAATAAGGAATGGATCAATGTTCAAGGTACTTATGTGGAAGCAAGGTCTCTCAACAGCATAAAAGCTACAAGCTTTTACTAATATCATATGGCTCTTTTATTGCAGAAAATGATGAAAAGGCCATTGACCATAATCTCAAAAAAAAAGGACTCCATGACTCTACGCAAAACATTTTAACTAGATGTCAAGAAAATGGTTGAGCAGATGTAAAAGGACTCCATTTTAATATCATATGGCACTTTTTTTATATTAGGGACAAGGATATTTTCGTCATTTTCTGACGATAAAGGGCTATGTGATTTTATATACACCTAGTGTAGCTGCAAAATGAATTTATAACTTAGGTGTAGTTAACGTGTAAACTTAAGTGTAGCTACATGTAATTAAATTTAGGGATTATTGCAAAAAGTACACTGAGGTACGGCAAAAAAAGTGTAGCTATATTTATTTTTTACAGCTTGTAGGGTGTAGCCCCTTCTTTGATAATTGTAAAAAATTGTCATGAATTTGACTTTTGTAGCACTTTTTATAAATTTGTTTCAAACTATTGATTTTAGCCCCTTAAAAATTAAATTAAAAAATAATAATTAAAGAACAACATATCCAAATTTTCATATCGCTTAACTTTCTTACTCTTTGTACAGTACAACGAGAAAGAAACTTAAGGGATGTGAAAGTTTGGATTTTTTTGTTTTTACTTACGATTTTTTAAAGCTGAATTGTAAGGGAAAAAGAGTCATTTTTATACAAATTGCAACAAAAAGACAAATTCGGGATTTTTTTTTTTTGCAATTATCAAAGAAAAGGGCTACAAGTTGCAAAAAATAAATACCTCTGGGTGCTTTTCTGCAATTATCCCTTAACTTTATTATCAAGTACATGAATTATACATGTACACAAATGACAATTCTATAAGCAACTGGTTTAGCTTTGGCACATTCATATCAAGAGCATAGTATGCGAAAACAAAACAGAAGGTCAAAAAACGAGAAGTTACCAAATAGACGGCGAAAAAGAAAGCTACGGTTATGAGGATCAATGGCCCGAATCCCAAGAAGTATGTGCCACCAATTGTTAGCAGAACTTTAGCACGGGGAATTAATCCCTGAAACAGATGTAGATGTAAGCCTTCTTTGCATTTACATACGCTTATCTTGTGAGCAAAGCAAAACAAGTTATAAGATATTTCTAAAATAGTAAAATGGGATCATTGCAAAAAAAGTACCCTGATGTATTCAGTTTTTGCAACTTGTAGCCCTCTTCTTTGATAATGGCAAAAAAGTGCAGTTTGTATCAAAATGATGATTTTACCCTCAAAGTTTAAATTTAAAAATGGTGAGTAGAAAACAAAAATTCAAGGGATATGAAAATTTGGGATTTTTGTTTTTATTCATAATTTTTAAATTTAAATACTAAGGAAAACTCATCATTTTGAAACAAATAGATAACTTCAGGGCACTTCTTTGAAATTATTAAAGATGAGGGTTGCAAAGTTGCAAAAAGTTAATAGCTCAGGGTATTTATTTGCAATTATTCCTAGTAAAATTGGGAAATTCTAAGCAACTGGTAAAAATATGATGTCGGGTTTCTATAGCCCTTAAAATTGGTCAATACCAAAGTAAACTAGATTGCATTCGAACATCATTCAAGTCTAAACAATAACAGTATGAGGCTTAAGACTATACTCACAACTCACAAGTTAATCACATATATAGTTCAAGAGATGTTCTGATAGACATAATTAGTTTGAAGATACGGTGAATATAAGCATTTATATATACTCTAATGATCTAGTTAATGAATTTTTGAAGTTGCACGCACAATACTATCCTTCATATGCTTATAAAAGTTCACAATGGTATGAGATAATTGCAAAAACTTGCGGCAAACTATGCATGTTCTGCAAATACTATCAGTGAACTATTTTTTTTTTATCCAAAAAACATCCCCGACTATTTTCAGTCTGCAAATCCGTTATCTGTAACGCAAATTAGTCATGTGACAGTCACATGACTTCAATTGTTTTGGAACTGATAGTTTTCCCTTTACATTCTACGTATTTTGCAATTTGGAACCCTTATGTATACACTTTTGCGGACGGAAAATAGTTTGGGGGTTATTTTTTTCCGATAGTATTTGCAAAACGTGCATAGTTCACCGTAAGTTGTTGAAATTATTCCTAATGGTAATGAACAAAAACCTGAGAATTCAAGTCACTTAAGCTTCAAGCTAATCCAACACGAAAGATATAACATAACCAAAGATATCAACCTCAAGGCCTTCACTGTTCAATGCCATGGAGATCTCTCTCTGGTTAGCCAAGCCTTTCTCAATCTCAGTGGAGACAGCATTTCTATCGAAGAACCTTACATCTTCCTTCACCCTTATCTCATCATCGTAGCTTCCCCGATCGGTTTCCTCAAGCAATGAGGTAGGGCTCATACCCCTCCTCTTCAGTTCCTTCATAAACAATGATTCAGGAGGTTCTTCACCTGAAAAAAAGGAAGTAAACAGCATATAACAAGAGATTCACACACATGTAAACCATAGAAATTGAAAATTTTAGACACCCATCAACAAAATCACAAACCAAAACACAATCAGGAGCTCTGAACTCAAATGGGTTCTTATGAAAACCGATCCAGAATAAGAAATCGACGGTGTAGGAGCTAGAAAACACGTACCGTTGCTCTGGGTGTTACCGTCTTCTAGAGCTCCACATCGAACTCTGAACCGCGAGCTCGCAAAGCAACCGGACCTCCGGCAACCTCTCAGCCTCAACGCTCTTTTCCGGGAACCTGATTCCGGCGAGACCCAGTTCGATTTCCGGCGGAAATCGGACTGCGAAATGGGAATCAGAGCGAGGGACGATCTCGAAACCTGTAGAGAAGAAGCCATTCTCGTGAATTGGGTCAGCGAGAGAGTGTGTTCATATCAAAGGGTCGAGAGGTTTTTGATTTTCTGGAGAAACGAAGCGAGTAGTTACTAGCGGTGACGAGTGAGACAACAAAGCTTTGTCCGGTTCCGGAGGGGGTAGGCGCATGTTAGTTTTTTGTGCTTCTATTTACTAACGTGCGCGTGGTGAGCATTTTAGCTTGGTGCATACAAGTGGAAGGTGTTATGATTTATGAGTGTGATAATGATTGGAGTTTTGGGACACTCTTGTGTGGGGACAATGGTGAAGTTTTATCCATAGTATCTGGTGTGGAAGGCAACACCCTGTTGACTTGAGGCTAACCACTCAGCTTAAGACACCTGTTTAGAAGATTTGTTTGTTAATCAAGCATATGAATTCACATGTATAAGCATAACTATCCATGAAATTAAAAGTAAAAATTGGCAAGATAACTGTTACAACGGTTAGTAACGAAAAGAGTCGTCCAAAATGCTATCTCTATGCAGGACAACGAGATCGAGTTGGTAGCACAACAAGATTAAGGAACTTCGTTGAGGGTCTGTTGTCGAAATGTAAAGGTGGAGGCAACCATTTAATAATGCCTTCCCGATCATCTATGTGCCCTCGACCTATCGCCACCGAGCAAATGTCTCCTTACCGTTACATCGATGGGATGCTATAACGGCAATTGGAAATAGTATATTGAACTACTAAAGCATCTCCTGTTAAAACCAATATCGACGTAAAATCACTTCAGAAGTCTATTGTAACAAACAAAAAAATCTCTTAATTTAAAGATGGACATGAAAAGGAGTTGGTTTTGTTGTATCCACCAAATAAAATAGAAACCTACATTGTTCATTCACAACCACATAACTCGTTAACTTTATATGTGAATTGTCTAAAATGACCCTTGCCGTCAATAAATGCAGAACAAGCATCCAAAAACAATAACTTTGTTATCGTTATTGGTTAGTATACCAAAACATATGTCTAACTTCTACAGTTGCTAGCCGGAGCCACCGACCAAGGCAGTGCCATTTGGCACGACAACATAGAAATGTCCGAAACACAAGACACGGACAAAGGCAGAGAACAATTCGGCAAAACGACAGTCAAATGTCCAAAACACAAGACTTGAAAGGAGGCTTGAAGATTCAAAGTTCAAACACAATTCATCATAAAAACCATTATAACAGATAAAACGGTTTTCAGACAACACAACCAGAGTTCATAGCAAGGTTTTCAGACAACACAACCAGAGTTCATAGCAAGGTTTTCAGACAACACAACCAGAGTTCATAACAACATTAAAGGAAAATAAAAACACAAACAGATAGAATAACGACACAATCTAGTAGTCGTCGCCTTCATCATCATCACCCTCAGCAGACTCAGCACCGACCTCCTCGTAATCCTTCTCAAGTGCAGCAAGATCCTCACGAGCCTCGGAGAATTCTCCTTCCTCCATACCCTCACCGACGTACCAGTGCACGAAAGCCCTCTTCGCATACATGAGATCGAACTTGTGGTCAATCCTCGAGAACACCTCCGCAACACTGGTGGAGTTGGAGATCATGCACACAGCTCTCTGCACCTTGGCGAGATCGCCTCCAGGGACGACGGTCGGTGGCTGGTAGTTGATACCGCACTTGAACCCGGTGGGGCACCAGTCGACGAACTGGATGGTGCGCTTGGTCTTGATGGTGCCGACAGCTGCGTTGACGTCCTTGGGGACGACATCACCACGGTACATCAGGCAGCAGGCCATGTACTTTCCGTGGCGGGGGTCGCACTTGGCCATCATGGAGGAGGGCTCGAAAGCGCTGTTGGTGATCTCAGCCACTGAGAGCTGCTCGTGGTAAGCTTTCTCAGCAGAGATGACTGGTGCATACGAGGAAAGCATGAAGTGGATCCTGGGGTACGGGACCAAGTTGGTCTGGAACTCAGTGACATCCACATTGAGGGCACCGTCGAACCTCAGAGAAGCAGTCAGAGAAGAAATCACCTGAATTAAAACGAAGCATAGATTAGCTACCGAGTAAATTGACATACGAACACCATTCTTGTCCAGACAAGCTATTTGTTAGAATAAAAACTATAATTGGATCTACAATAATCAGATTACGATTTTAGTTGAGTTCCTCCTCTAACACAATATCAAAGCTAGCATTATTTCTCAATTTATCTCACCTCCTCTAACACTATTGATTAATGTGAAGTAACAAAAATTTACCTGAGACACAAGACGGTTGAGGTTGGTGTAGGTGGGCCTCTCGATATCAAGAGAGCGCCTGCAGATATCATAGATGGCTTCATTGTCGAGAAGCACTGACACATCAGTGTGCTCCAAGAGGGAGTGGGTGGAGAGGACACTGTTGTAGGGCTCAACCACAGATGTGGAGACCTGAGGAGAAGGGTACACAGTGAAACCCAGCTTTGACTTCTTTCCATAATCAACTGACAGGCGCTCCAAGAGAAGAGAACCAAGACCAGATCCAGTTCCTCCACCAACAGCGTTGAAGACAAGGAACCCTTGGAGACCAGTGCAGTTGTCAGCCAACTTGCGGATACGGTCAAGGCAGAGGTCCACAATTTCTTTCCCAACTGAAACAAACAGCAACAATATCAGCACATATAGCAATTAAAGATATGTAAAGGGTAGAGATAAAACTTAAAGTGGATTGGATTGCTTACTGGTGTAGTGACCACGGGCGAAGTTGTTGGCAGCATCTTCCTTGCCGCTGATGAGCTGTTCCGGGTGGAAGAGCTGACGGTAAGTGCCAGTCCTCACCTCGTCAATGACAGTGGGCTCAAGATCAACAAAGATGGCTCTGGGGACATGCTTGCCAGCACCAGTCTCACTGAAGAAGGTGTTGAAGGCATCATCTCCTCCACCAACAGTCTTGTCACTTGGCATTTGGCCATCAGGCTGTTATAATTGCACAAGTCAAACATTTATCAAATGACAATTCAAATTTGCTACAATGACACAAAATATTCAGGATCGATCTATATCTGACTGTAATAAGAATTACACAACTTGGATTCAAGAACTAAATCATCATGCATCAAGTAAAATTCAAAAAAAACATGGACATGTGAACAATTTGAAGACAGATTGAGAAATTTGAAATTTAAACATATACAATCAATACTAGACAGCTGAAATCAAATTCTCTCATGATAAACACTTACAAATTTGAATTGAATGATTGGTATGTAACACACAAACCAAATCATTCAATTCAACATAACAGAAATTAACATCTCAACTCATTGCTCCATTCAGAACATCAATCATTGATAATTGCTGATGAACATAGGCCGATTATATTCAAGATTCAGCAGAATAACATATGATATATTTCGAATTGATCAACAATGTTTATATATCAAAAATCAACAATAAAAAATGAGCAAATGGTTTTAAAATCAAGTAGTATGTCAGCAAATTCATATAATATTTAACAGTCATAAACACAACAGATCTGTCAAAAACAAATAATCAAAAACATTTTGAAAAAAACAGATTACAATTAAGTTTCAAAAACGTATGTACAAACAACTGAGAGACAACTTTGAGCTGAAAATGAACATAAACATAGAACAAACGAGTCTTGAGACTCAAAAGTATGACTAAACAACACATAGCTTGCCTAATTTTATCATTTCTTCACAGATCTAACAAACAAGCATACGAATCGACAGCAAAAACGAACTACATAGCAGATCTAAACCATAAACAGACAGATCTATGCAAATACAGAACACAAAACAGTTCAAACCAACAGATCTACAGAATTCAACCACAGATCTATCGAAAATCGACCAAATCAGAGAGCAAAAGCAACAAATCTGACGAAGATCGACCAAACTAGCGAACAAAAACCACAGATCTGGAGGTAGAGATTCGAACTTCACCTGAATCCCGTGCTCGAGGCAGTAAAGTTCCCAGCAGGCATTTCCGACCTGGATACCGGCCTGACCGATGTGGATCGAAATGCACTCCCTCATCTTCGACACGCGACGGCGACGGAGAGATCTGAGGAGGAACCGAGAACGGGAGAGAAAGCTCTGGAAGAAGAAATGGAAGCGTTTATGAAGACGCCTCCTGAATTGTTTGTGAGTCTCGCTTCTGTGAAGAAGACGAAGCTATATAGTGGAGATATCATCTTTGCCGCTGCTAGGGATGGTTATGTGGGTCCCGGACAGCGAGGTAAATGACACGTGGCGTGGTTTCATTGGAGGGTTGTTAACTCTGGTGTTGACCGTGGTTGGGTTATTATTTTTCGGTTACTTAAAAATCGAATTTTGCCGCCCACTGGTTTTGTCGTGTTTGGTAGTTGGGATATGGCTGGCCCCTTACTGACTAGCCCAGTTCTGGG
>JAYMSV010001488.1:0-12743 GCA_036897745.1 Erodium moschatum | reverse complement strand
CGAGGTATTATAATGCAAAACAAAGGGGTTATAATATTATAATACAAATAAATATTTATCAGAGTATCGTAATAAAATATTGGCTACATATTATTTGTATCTCATTTAAATAGGACACGAATAAATTAAAAACAAACAAACTAATATGAAATATGATTTTGACCCCGTATAGGATACTTGTACTGTTGACACAACCCGTCTTCTCCACTCTTTCGTCTTCGCCTAATTCCCGTTTACTTTTGCGCTCGAAAGTGAAAATGAAAGTTTCATTTTGCCGCCTTCACTACTTACTAGTTTAGTTGGGTCTCTTCTTCGCAGTACCGTTCCACACAATTCCTCCGGCTACCCTTCACCGTCGGAGCTTCCCGCCGAAGCTTCACCAGACCTCTCCCGGTCTCGCTCCACACCTCACACTCTGGTACTAATTTCGTTTTTCGTTCTCTTTCTCTCTCTTTGCCTGCTTACCTTATGCGAATTTATCGCTCAGCTTGATCAAGCAGCGATTTAGACCTTCGAAACCCTAGAATTTTGTTCTTCTTCTGTTCAGATCTCGTTTCTAGTGTAGCATAGTTAGGGTTCGAGCTGAACTCTCAATTTATTTCTCTTAATTCGGAACCCTAGCTGGTAGTTACGCTTCAAATTGCACTCTGTGAGTGATTTTCTTGCTTCCGGAGTGTGAATTGTCGCAGCATTTGTGTTTTCGGGTTAGTATCTGTCATTTTGTAGCGTGTTTGGGAAGTTATGTGGAGTGCCCTTGGAATTAGGAAAGTCGATGTGGAATGGGAATGTCTATGTAAATTTTGTAGCTGGTATAACGAATCTACTGTTTACTGAACTGCCATGGTGGCAACTGCTTTTTATTTCTCTGTTTGTTTCTTACAAATTATTTACCCCAATTGATTGGGAAGACGGCCAAGGAAAAGAAGAAGAAGATTTAAACTGATGGTCCTTTTGCTGTGAATGTTGCAGTGGCTGTGTGAACTGGTTCTTTCATCATGCATATCAAGCAGGTATTCATAACATTTAAGTTGGAATAGTTGAATGGTTTATAATTGATCCATTATTTTAATTCATAGCTTGTTGTGTACACTTTTTTTTCTCATTTAGGTTATAATCGAAGGGTTTAAGAGCTACAGAGAACAAGTTGCCACTGAGAACTTCAGTCCAAAAGTTAATTGTGTTGGTAATTGCCACTGAGATCTCTTCCTTACATCAACCCCACATTTGATAGTTTTCCTTTATAGTGTTATGGAACAACATAGATCAAGAATTCAATTCACTGCGACTTGCATTCTTGCTCGTGTATGCACTGTTTGGAAATATCTTCAATATAGAAATCCAATTCAGTTAAGGATACAAATCAGATTTCAAATCTAACCACTTTTTTGTGGGGTTTCAGTAGAACTGAATATATTTTGCTTCCACTATGCCATTTCTTATATTTTTTTCTGTCAAATTTATATTATTTGCTGCTGAGCTGGTTTTTTCTGGGGTCGATGAGTGGTTAGAGATAAATGCTGGAACCAAGTTGATGATAAGTTATATCAGTGAGGTTGGGCACCATGAGCTTCTTGAGGTTTCTTATACAACCAAAGATTCTGATACTGAGAGATTCAAGAGTCAGGGGAGTCACCCCCACGGCTATCTTTCTGAAAGTCGTCTACCAGTCAGATGCATTGTTTTTGTCTCAGTCGCTGGTTCAGATATATCACATACTATTTCTCTTCAAATATAGAGAAGGGGGTTTGTGTGTCAATATCTGCCATGAAAGGGATTATGAATGTTTGTTAGCTTTGGCATCCAATTGGGGGAGTTCATGTATCAAGTTGGTGGTGATGAGGTGTGATTTTTGAGGTGTTGGATGAATTTGGTTTGTAAGGAGAAACAGACGTTGTAGGAGCCAGAGAATAGTAAATGATATTAAACATGGGTGTTAATGTTTCGTAATATTTTTGGGGAACCACTCAATGACTGCATGATCTGAAATAACTGTTTAATTTTCAATTCTAACTTTACACCCTTGTAACTGATATCACATTTTCTTAACCTGGTAGTGTTCATAGTTAATTTTGTTCTTATGGCTACTCAAGCATTTCCTACATTTCCATTTTTCTTTGTTATATTGCTCTCTACAGAGGATAAATGTTAGTTCAAGATTTGCTTGGGTGTTTGACTCATTTGAAGGAACTTTCCATATCATCCCCAGTTGTGATTCTTGAGCTGTTAGGAAATTTCTTGTTATAAGTGACAATTCTTGTACACGTTTATGAATCATAGTGCATGGAGAACTAAGGGCAGTTTGCTGCAGTGCATTTACTTATTTTTTTATTGGATCATACCCAGGTTTTTATCATCCTTGATAGAATGCCTAAAACTTCCCTACATTCCATCACTGCTCTTAAAAAAGGTACTTTAGAGTGGTTTTTGATAATTTCTGTATCTGTTTTATGTGCTCTGCAGTTGGTGCTAACGGATCTGGCAAGACAAACTTTTTCCAAGGTAAGTGAACAATTTCTTGATCATTTTCATGTTAGATACATTTGTTTCCGAGTTGTTTTTTAGAAGACTACTGCACATTGGACCTGCCATCTGATTTTGAAATTTGTCTTTTCTTGCAGCAATTCGTTTTGTTTTAAGTGATCTCTTTCAAAACTTGCGCAGTGATGATAGACATGCACTACTCCATGTATTTTTCACTACACCTTTATTCTTTTTCTAGCTCTATCACTTCATTGTTACCTCAAAATTGTTTTTTTTTTAATATTCATATATTACAATGGACAGGAAGGAGCTGGGCATCAAGTTTTATCTGCTTTTGTGGAGATTGTATTTGATAACTCTGATAACCGCATCCCGGTATTTATCATAACCTATACTATGTAGATGCATATATGCACATATATGTTCTCTAGAATGGGAGGGAGTAACTGGTTTCTATTAACTGATGAAATGCATTTTATTTCTCTGTATATATTAAGCTATTTTCTTGCTTCGTATGCATTCAAACTTTTGTTCTTGAGAAGGATTGTTATGGATGTTATTTGTGATGGTGTTTATTTCCTGAACCCTGTTTGCTTTTAAGCTATCATTTAAGAGACTTAAGTATTATATATTTGCTTCCTTTGACATTGATTGGCAGTTTGGTTCAATTAGATTAAATAAATCAAATTTATTCAATTTAGGGTGCCATTGATACACATTTACCCTTTTGTTTTGGATCTCACGTTATTTTCATTGGATGTGATCACCAATCTCTTATCAAAGATTATATGAGCCAAACATTCTGTTGCTCCTAACCTTATCATGGGTGATGTTGTAAGGCCACTGAGGAAACTTAGGCACCCAACAGTTACAAGCAGCCCTCGTGGCCAGAAGTAGTTAGAGTACTAATGAGAGGACGGGATTATGGTTTCAGTTTCATTAATTCTAACATAACTACATGTTCTGTAGCACTCTGTTTTCCTTGCTTCCTAACATTTTTTGCTTGCTTCTGCAACCTTCGATAGGTTGACAAGGAGGAAGTTCGGTTGCGCCGTACTATTGGTTTGAAGAAGGATGAATATTTCTTAGATGGAAAGCACATCACGTGAGTGTTATTCATTTTTTTTTAGAAAAAAGAACTTAATTTTCTTAATATGTCTTTTGTTATATGTATCATCATATTAACCACTACCATTGAATGATATGGTGACATAATATGCAGGAAAACCGAAGTTATGAATTTATTAGAAAGTGCTGGGTTTTCTCGTTCCAATCCTTACTATGTTGTGCAGCAGGGGAAGGTAGATTCCTTCTATTTATTGATTATTTTTATTCCATCAATATGTATTTTGTTTATTGTTCTTATTCATTTCTGGATTTCTTTTACAGATAGCATCATTGACACTGATGAAAGACTCTGAGCGTCTGGACTTGTTAAAAGAAATTGGTGGTACTCGAGTTTATGAGGAAAGGCGCCGAGAAAGTTTAAAAATCATGCAAGAAACTGGCAAGTCTATGGGTCTTATATGTCAGGGATTTATGAGTCATAGTTGAGTCAGTTTGTTTGATGTGCTTTGTGCATGTTATGCGTTCTTTTCATCAGGTAATAAAAGAAAGCAGATAATTCAAGTTGTTCAGTACTTGGATGAGAGATTAAAAGAACTAGATGAAGAGAAAGAGGAACTAAGAAAGTATCAGCAGCTGGACAAACAGCGCAAATCTCTTGAATACACCATTTATGACAAGGAACTTCATGATGCTCGGCAGAAACTTATAGAGGTCAGCAAATGTTAAATGATTTGACTTATGTAATTTTTTCTCTCATTATTCTTGAAAGGAATGTGGATATCTAGCTTAATAAGGATATCAGCTAACTATGCTGGAAGATATTGCTGGTTTGGACTGAAGTATCCGATTAGGATTCGCAAGTATATAAATATAACGAATTGGTGGGAACAAGAAACATGTCAAAGGTCATAATATCAAATACTATATATAGGTCTATTTTTTTGTTCTGAGATTCTCTCTGGATATCAAAAGATGAAATGATCCTGGAGTGTGGTTATGCATGAACAAAAAGTAGAGTTGGGCAAGTTGACTCCCGAGGGAATGAAGATGTACAAATATGTAGGAATGTTGGAATGCTATTCTACTGGTTTGTGATTTTTTTTTTTTTTTGCTCAGGACTGGTTTGTGTAATCTACGTCATATGAAAATAGTATTAGCACTCATGTAGTTGTGTTAGTATAACCGAGTCTCAACATTTAGGTTGTGCTATGGGGAATCTAAGCTGTATTTTGTGTGTGTTGACATTGCATTTGATTATCAGTGATATATACTGTTCTCTTCGATTCAGGTGGAAGAGGCACGGACAAAGGTTTCAGAAACATCAACAAGGATGTATAACAGTGTGCTAGATGCGCATGAGAAGTCTAAGGACATGGAGAAGTCATCGAAAGATCTAACAAAAGAAGTCCAAACGTTGACCAAAGAGAAGGAAGCAGTGGAAAAGAGGCGAACTGAGGCAATAAAGAAACATACAAAGCTTGTGCTTGATGTCCAAGACCTAGAAGAAAAGTTTTCTGGAAATATCCGGGCCAAGGTATTAAACCGATAATTTACAGTATAAAAATACATTCATTGCATGAGTACATGTTATATCTACACACATTATATGATGCACATAAATTGAAAACTCCTAAGTTGCCCACTCTTTGGGGAAGTTACTATGTTGCATCTGTTTGTTTGACAGACGCACGCTCAATCAAAATTATGAAAAAAATTAGATTGTTGAATATTCTTGTCAATTAAAAACCGCTTGCCTGCTACAGGGAAATATCCCTTTGGCAGAAATATCCTTACCCAATTCGGTTAAAGTACCCATACATATACATACATGCCCAATATATGCAGGTTTTGATTTGCTATATTTCAGGAGGAAGCAAAAAAACAGTTACGGGTTCTAGAGAAAGAAATACAGGACTCGATGGAAGAGTTTGACAAAATCAGTCCCTTGTATGATAAACAAGTCATACAGGAGAAGGAGATAACTAAAGGGTATGTCTGAAAGGTGTTGTAAACTTTAACTTTGGTTCATATTTGATATGTCTCTTACATATTTTGTTTTTGATTCAGGTTGTAGTCTTGTAGACTTTTAGCATCCACTCTTTTCATTATTTCTGTTTTTCAACACAGATAGATTTCATAGTTTACAAACGTAAATATCGAGTGACCCAACTTTACTCTGTTGAACTGGTTCTATTGTTTGCCAAACACCCTTACAAATAATCCAGAGATCTTTTCATCTTTCACTTTGTTTTTAGTTGCAAATTGATTTAGATGTAACTTAGTAGCACAACTTACAGAGAGTGATGAATATCCGAGGAGTCATCGCCTTGATTGACCTTTTAAATGCCACACTGTTCTAGGACGGGAACATCATTATTTATTTCAAGTGAATTTCTCTACTTACCGATGGAACTTATTTCATCCTTTGTATAATGCATGTTAACACCTTAGGTATGATTTTGGTTACACTCTAGGATAATGGAGCGTGAGAAGCAGCTTAGCATTCTTTATCAAAAACAAGGTCGTGCCACCCAGTTTTCTAATAAAGCTGCTCGTGACAAATGGCTTCAGAAGGAAATTGATGATCTTGAGCGGATTCTTTCTTCAAATTTGACGCAAGTAAGTTTGTGTCTTAGTTTGTTCCTGATCTATTTGTTATGTCAATAGTTTTACCATCTGACGCACTATAAAATTCAACAAGAAGATGAGGGTTATACTCTTTCTTTAATTCTGAATACTGATTGATGAGATGAGATGAGGGTGAAAGAGGATACAGGATTACAGGTAATTGAGAAACAAAACCAAAAAATTCTGCTTACTTGAAACAAAGTAAGAAAAGGAATAAAAGTTAGCCCATGAATGTGCCAATGCCCTAAAACAAATTTTCTTTCTAAAATAATCTAGAACTGAGATTTGGAAGAATAATTCTAAGTGACCATACCTAACCTAGCTCCTGGAGTAGTTTTTTTTAGTTGACCCTAGTCAAGGGGAAATTTAGGATGGGGCTCCCTCAATCCCTTTTTCTGTCAAATGCCCACCCAGATCGAGTGGGACTCTTGTACCATGGAAGAATTTGTTTAGTTTTCAACCAGGGCTTCTATGTCTGAGCTCCCATGCTAATAGTTGGGTTTGGCTCTTACTGGTACGCAGTTCCACTATCACCTATCTTTGCAGGACTGCTATATTTACCTCCAACACCTAATCATTTTTATGAGGTTCATTGTTGCGTCTCTGACAAGTTCATTTCTAGTTCTCTTATTTTGTGTTGTTGATATAAGTTGCAAGTTCCTTTATTTGCAGCTATCGTTTACACGTAAAGACAGTAATTTTTGGATAGTGTTACAAAGCTTACTTTATGTCTCAGGAGCAAAAACTTCAGGATGAAATTAATCAGCTTAATGAGGAGATTAATAGACGCGATACTTGCATTGAAAGTCGCAAAAAAGAGATCGCAACTTCAGAGTCTCTAATCTCGCAGTCACGTGAAGGGTTCAAAGATTACAAAGCACAAAGAGATAGGCTACAGGATGAGCGCAAGTATTAATCTTTATGTGCCTTCGGTTGTCTATTCTTCCTTAATATACACACATATATCTCAAGTAACAGACTGTATATTGTTGTAGATCTTTATGGGCAAAGGAAAATGAACTATCTGCTGAAATTGATAAGTTGAAGACAGAAGTTGACAAGGCAGAGAAGAGTTTGGATCATGCAACTCCTGGTGTGAGTGACTTCTTTCCATTGCTGTCTTATTATTCACCAAGCATATCTGTCAAAATGCAAAGAGAAACATTGATAGTCACTATGCAAAGATCGTGGCTTATTTACCTGTGGATGCCCTGATTGTTCTTATATAATTTATAACACTTGGATCATACGTACTTGTACTTTATTGGTACTTGTACTTTATTGGACAGTATTAATCATATAAGTATACTAGTGTTCAGATCATTTTGGTGGTGCTATCATATTTCTCTCGTTGATTGGAATTGTCCTTCCAAATATTTGGTTTTCTTGAGTCATTCAGCTCAATCTCGTTTTATCTCTTCTGTGTAATCTCATGTGTAGTCTGGTATATGAAACATACTAGGCAAGGCTACAAATAAATCTCACTTCTTTCTCCCCATTGTGCAATGCTCTCAGGATGTGAGGAGAGGACTGACTTCTGTTAGAAAAATCATTAAGGAGTATAAAATTTCTGGCGTTTCTGGTCCAATTATTGAGTTGCTTGAATGTGATGACAAGTTTTTCACTGCTGTTGAAGTTACTGCTGGAAACAGGTGTATACAATATTCTTTCTCGCTATTCATTTTTAGTGCCTGACATTGTGGCAGTATGAGTAACTGGCATGGCTAATAGTTTGTTTCCCTTAGTATTATATGCATTCTGTTCTTCAATAACTTCCTTTATCATCTCTTATCTTATGGACAGCTTATTTCACGTGGTGGTTGATAATGATGAAATATCTACCAAGATTATTAGACACCTTAATGCTTTGAAAGGTGGGCGGGTCACATTTATACCACTTAACAGGGTAAAGGCTCCAAATATTACATATCCGCAGAGTTCTGATGTGATACCTCTTTTAAAGAAACTGAAGTTTTCTCCCAATTTTACTCCAGCATTTGGACAGGTGAATACAGCTTTTTTTTTTGTTTCTTGCAAGAACATGTCATTCTTACTGATTGATGTCGTGCTTTGTTGTAGATAGAGTCAAATAGGAGTAATTTTCTTCTTGATGGTGGTGTTTGCTTGTTTTAATTAGTGTTGTTGCTAGCCGTGCTAATGCTCATTGGATAGTTACAGTAAATTAGTTGGTACAGCGTTCCTTGTTTATTTTCGAAATTAAAGATCTTTTCTACAATATACAAAGTTTGTAATTCCAACATCACTGAATTGTAAGCTACAAGCATTATCATTCTGAACTTGGACCTTTTCTACTATCATTATTAAATTCACTTTGTGTAGGTATTTGCTAGAACAGTGATCTGCCGAGATTTGGATGTGGCTACAAGGGTTGCTCGAACAGATGGACTGGACTGTATAACTTTGGAAGGTTAGCATATAAAATCTGCATGAGTTGTATGATAGTTGTGTTATATGCCTTCAATGCAATATTTATTCAAATTTGACCCCAAACACAGGTGATCAAGTAAGCAAGAAGGGTGGTATGACTGGGGGTTTTTATGATCACAGGCGGTCAAGGCTGAAGTTTATGAATATAATTCGGGAAAACACAAAATCTATCGAGCAGAAGGAATATGAGCTTGCAAATATTAGAACTGAGCTTCAAAATATCCTTGTTTATATGGCATTTTCAATTGTTTACTTTTGCATGTATCTTGTGTTGGATGTTGCATATAACATCAGGCTATCTTAATTTGCAATTATCTGTTCTGCAGCTGGAGATGATTATTTACTGTAAACCTAATTTATAGAATATATCAGGGAAAAGGCTTTTGTGTCTACATATTGCCTTTGTTTTACTTAATTTGTCTCACAGATAGACCAGGAAATTACAGAACTGGTTTCAGTGCAGCAAAAAAATGACGCCAAGGAGGCTCACGATAAATCGGAACTGGAACAACTTAAGCAGGATATTTATAATGCAGAGAGGCAAAAGAAGTCCATTTTCAAAGCACTTGAAAAGAAGGTATTCTAAAACATTACAGTTGCTTTATATGCCTTTCTGTAGTGCACGGGTAAGCATTCTTTGCTATTTGTTTGTTGTTATGTCTGGTCATCCCATTCGGAGTCTCTATTTTCAGGAAAAGTCATGTGCAGATGTTCGTACTCAAATCGATCAGCTTAGAGCCAGTATGACCATGAAACGAGCTGAAATGGGCACAGAGCTCATTGATCATTTAACACCTCAGGAAAAAGATCTTCTATCTCGCTTGAATCCTGAAATAACTGAACTTAAAGAGAAGCTTATAGTCTGCAGGACAGATCGCATTGAGGTTAGCTTTCAGTGAGACAATTAAATGTACTTTGTAGGGTTTTGCATGTGCATTGGTATCCCCATTTACACCCATTTTCAACTCAGACTGAAACGAGAAAAGCAGAGCTTGAGACAAATCTAACAACTAACCTGAGGCGTAGGAAGCATGAGTTGGAAGCCATAATTTCATCTGCAGACACTGACATGTCACATGGTGAAGTTGATATAAAAAAGCAGGAACTTGATGATGCTGATTCATTAGTTAAAGATGCAACTCAGCAACTCAAAAGTAAGAGCTTCACATTTTTTAAGTTGAGTTTCAATATAAACAAACCCTAAATGCCAAACTGTGGTTCTTGTATTTTTTGCAGGTCTTTCCGATGCTATTGGTGAACATTCAAAGCAACTCCGGAAAATCAAGGATGAAAAGAATAAATTAAAGGTGATCCTCTTTTTTGGGTTGGATATTGGCTGTAACTGTTAGTTACTGCTGCTTATATGATTCTTTTGAATGCAGGCTTTGGAAGACAATTATGAGAGGACACTTCAGGATGAAGCAAAAGAACTTGAACAGCTATTAAGCAAAAGGAATAATCTTCTTGCTAAACAAGAAGAGTACTCCAAGAAAATCAGAGACTTGGGTCCATTATCATCAGATGCTTTTGACACGTACTGTTTCTTTCTAATTTTTAGACTATCTCCTTTCTCCTGTCCTTAATAAGTTATATTAAGTACCTTGAAATGTATGATAATATAGACCACAATTGGCTAGTTTCTCTCATTGATTAATTTAAAACCCTGCAGTATCCTATTCAAATTTAAAACAAGCATAAAATACTAGTGACGTCTACTGTCTCGGAACAAGATGCTCTTATATCCCTGTCAGTATTGTATTTAGTAGGGGCAATAAAATATGACAGTTATTAATTCTATATTCCAACTCCTGCTTTATGGTGCAAGATTACTGGTGTGGAGATTGCCACTTCAAAAGTACAATTTGAGCTTTACCCTGTGTTCGGTGGAGAAGATAGGAAGTTGAGAAATAGAAACTAAAAAACTTTTTTTTTGAAACGGAAATTAAGACTTAAGATAACATGAAGTATCATTTTTTGTTCCTGAAAAGCTGTCGTAGTCTTCAACTTTCCACACTCCCAGGTCCAACTTCCAAACTTCAATACCAAATATAGTTTGCTCTTCCCATACTGGATAAACTGCTTCAAGACATTCCAGCAAGACGGGCCACTATTCAATTGTTAAACTAAGTTGTCAAAATTATTATGTTAGAGATGGTCTTATGGGCATATTTTATTATTATGAATGTAATGATTCTTGTGTTATGCCAGTCATCTTTCAGTAACGAAATTTGTAAGATTGACTAGTCATCTAGCCAACTTTCTATCTGCCTGTACACACTCATTCTAATTAATGGATATTTGATACTTCATAACTGAACATTGTAGGCATAAGCGGAGGAACATCAAAGAGTTGCATAAAATGCTTCACAGGTGCAATGAGCAGCTGCAACAGTTCAGCCATGTAAACAAAAAGGCACTTGACCAGTACGTAAATTTCACAGAACAACGAGAGGAATTGCAGAAAAGGCAGGCAGAATTGAATGCGGGTGATGAGGTACATAAATGTATTTTAATTATCTATTATTTTTTAGATGAATGTTTGCCATTTCAGTGCTTTCTACCTTTTAATTTGGCATTTTAAACTTGTGTAGAAAATCAAAGAACTTATAGAAGTTTTAGATCAGCGGAAGGATGAATCAATAGAACGTACTTTTAAAGGTGTTGCTAGGCATTTTCGAGAAGTTTTCTCTGAACTTGTGCAAGGTGGCCATGGTCATTTGGTTATGATGAAGAAAAAGGTTTGTTCCTCGTTTTTAATGGTTTAATATTTAATGTGAATTGTAGTTTCTTGATTTATACTTTTGCTAATTAACGCAGATCTTTAAATGATTTCCTCTTGTGAATACTTTCCATGCCTTTGTTGTTATTTGGTTATAATGAGAGCTTTTGATTGTGTTGATATTCATTCATGCTTAGAGCGGCGGATATATGTTGTAGTCTAGTTGAACCAATACTGAGGAAGTACTAGGTAAAATCCATGGAGGTCAATTCTGTATGTTTTCAGTGCCTTGAGAAAAAGCTCCTCTGGAATAATTTGTTAATCTGGTCTCTTGTTAGATTACTTTGAGTGCGGGGAGTATTTTGGATGCTAACATTGGATCAGAGATATCTTTTGGTGTTTACTTACAGATTCTTAATTTTGTTCTCTCTTTTTGTGTTGAGATTACTTCATCTGGACTTTGCTTGAATGCACTTACAGGATGGTGATCAAGGTGACGATGATCGTGATGAGGATGTACCTCGTGAAGCAGATGTGGAGGGAAGGGTTGAGAAATACATTGGTGTGAAAGTGAAGGTTTGTACATTCCTACAGAAGCTCCTTGCAACTCCCGATTTTTTATTTATTTGTAATCAATACACATGGTAAAAAGTAAAGACGATGTACAACTCACTTGCTCATGTGAAACCAAGGTACTAGACTTAGTAACTTAACTCAATGTTATACTTTTTTTCTGCCTTTTCCGTGCTATGTCGATGAGACATGCTTCACACATGAACTATCTAAAAGAAGATTTAAATGTTCAAGAATGCAATTAGGTTGAATTTTTAAATATTTTTGTAGGACACAGATACACCCTCATTTCATGAAAACATTGTAATTTGTATGTTAAAAAATTATAAATTATAGTTTTTATATTTAATTTACCATTTTTGTTATTCATTGTGTAGGTTATATCTAATGAAATTGCATGTGCCTTTTATATGATATTGCCTTGCAGGGAAAGAACCACAGCATAGTTGTGAGTTTTTTTTATATATATTACAAATATACCTTTATTCATTTATTTTCCCTGTTTGTCTCTATTACCCCCCCCCCCCCCTCTCCAGCCGCCATCAGCGAATCCTCCTCCTTGGCATCCACCTATACCTCCTCCTCGATCTTTCTCCAAGGTTCGGGCCATCATGATCGTTTGGGTCTATTTTACTTTTTCTGTTTTCTTCTTTTTGCAAGGTCCAATTGTCCACCATGTCACGTGAACCCTGCCCAAACCACGCGCACCTCTCAATAATTCAGAGGTCCCAATTGGAGGATTCATAGGTTTCCAGGCTATGACAGTTGGGTTCAGGTCGAGCCCGATTTGGTGTTCAGTTGTTTAGTTAATTTTATCAGTTGCATG
>JAYMSV010001487.1:0-12745 GCA_036897745.1 Erodium moschatum | reverse complement strand
AAATCGATCACAATCGTCGAAGGAAGCCTTAAAGAACAGAGAGTTAAATCAATTTCTTCGGGGTCGTACCATGTAGCTGCCTTGACGTCCAAGGGAAAGGTGTACACTTGGGGGAAAGGGCAGAACGGTCAATTGGGATTAGGAGACACCGAGGACAGGAGCGGCCCAATGATTATTGAGGCCTTGAGCGAGCGCAGGGTCGAGAGCATAGCCTGTGGATCCAATATCACCGCGGCGATATCGTTCCACAAGCCTGTCTCGGTCCTCGACCAATCTTGTTGCACGGGATGTAAAATGAGCTTCGGGTTTACCAGGAAGAAGCACAATTGCTACAATTGTGGCCTGCTTTTTTGTCGGGCGGGTAGCGGTAAGAAGACGAGTAATGCCTCTCTGGCTCCGAATAAAAACAAGCCTTCCCGAGTCTGCGATCCTTGCTTCGATCGTCTCCGGAGCGTCAAGCGCTCCGGGGAGCTCGGGAAGGCCGAGAGCCAGCGGCCCAGACGGGTCATGATCGAGGAGGCCACGCAAGAGCGGTCTGAGGTTGGTTCCACCTTAGCGTCCCCGCGTTGGGGGCACGTGCGGCATTCTTGGCTGTCCGAAGTTGATTTCAGCAGAAACGACACGGCGATGGTGCCGTTTCACGAGGCGGCATCGCCGAGGGTTCCCGAACCTTCGGCTCGGGAAGAGGACCTGTCTGGGCCTGATAGGATGCTTGTGGATGAGGTTCGGAGGCTGAGAGCTGAGGTAAATTTTGTGACATTTTTTTTGTTTTTTCATTAGTTTTAGACTTGATTTTGATTGGTTGGTTTGTGGATCGAGACAGGCTCGGATCCTGGAGAAGCAGTACCAGGTCGGAAACACGAAGCTTCGAGAATGTCAAGAGAGAGTCGAAGAAGCTTGGTCTGTGGCTAGGGACGAAGCTGCCAAGTGCAAGGCGGCGAAGGAGATCATAAAAGCCTTGGCATTACAGGTTCATAATCTTTTCATTTTACCAATATTATGGTGTACTAGTGGCAATTAGTAGAGCGAATTATGTGGATTCATCTAGCCTCCCACAATACCGTGAAATGAATAATTAGTGAGGCGAAGAGTCACATGGTAAGTTTCACTTCACTACGCTAAACTTTGTATATTCCGTTTTCACTATCTTTAATTTTTTTCCCTCCCCTCACTATCCTAAAATTGAGATTTTGGCACTTTAGTACTTACCATTAATTTTTTGTCTAGTTTTGGATGGAAAATGACTATTTTTGGATCCAAAAATAGACAGAAATTTAACGGTAGGTATTAAAGTGCCAAAATCTCAATTTTAGGGTAGTGAGGTGAGAAAAAAAATTAGGGTAGTGGAAATGGAATATGAAAAGTTTAGGATAGTGAGATGGAATTTATCGTAATATTTTCATTTACCAGTTTTATGGTACTGGTGGCGATTAGTCGAGCGAATTATGAGGATTCGTCTAGCCTCCCACAATGTTGTGAACAATTAGTTAGGCGAAGAGTCACGTATATCGTGAGACCTGTTGTGGACGAATTCAGCGATGACGGAATTTTTTTTTACCGTTTGTTCATTCAATTCGTCCCCTTTTTGAAAAAAATAACCTTTGCCATTGAAGGAAAAATATCTAAAAAAAATAAATATACTGAAGATTTTTTTATTTTTCAGAAATATCTGAACAAATATGGGTGAGTTTTTGTTTGTATTTTTTTAGTATATAACATTTGAATAACAAGATTAAAATGATCTTTTTTTTCAACTCTAACGTTTATATTTTGAAGGGTCATTTTTGCTAATCCTTCATTTCTAACACCAAATTAGTAAGATCGGAACTTAAAAAAACATTTTATGGATCGATGTACATTTCCCTTGATTATAACAACTCGAGTGTTCGTGCAGATTCACACAATGTCGGAGAAAAGACAACCAAAAGACGGTCAGGATGCAAACACGCCACGAATCGCACCAATACGCACAGAGAGCTATGCTCGTGTGGGTTCGACCCCGAGACTTGCAGGCAATGTCACTCCTCAGCTATCCGAAGTGACATTGCCACAAGACAATCCAGCGGAGAGTATATGCGGCTCTCCTATAGTGTTCTCCAATACGCTCAAATCGATTAATGGGAGAGATCCGAACAATGTTGGATCTATAGAGGATGCAAGAACGGATCAACAAAAGCCTCAAGAGTGGGTGAAGCAATACGAACCAGGCGTGTACATAACGTTTACGAGCTTACCGAACGGGCAAACGGGCTTAAAGCGCGTGCGATTCAGGTAACATTCGATCACTTATCAGTATTGTTTGTTGGTATCATTGCAAAAAAGTAGCATGGGGTATTCATCTTCTTTGATAATTATAAGGTATGATATCACAAAATTACACTTAACTTTTAGCGGATTTCATAAAATTACATTTAACTTTCAAAAGTAACACACCGATACCTTTAACTTCAAACTTTCAAAAATAAATCATTTTTTGCATTGAATGAAAGTTAAAGTATCGGTTTGTTATTTTTGAAAGTTAAGTGTAACATTATGAAATTAGCTGAAAGTTAAGGACAACTTTATGATATTATTTCTAGTTCTAAATATGCCCCGAATTTGTCTTTTTGTTCCGATTTGTATAAGAACAACAATTTTACCCTTCAAGTTGAAAGACAACAGTAAGTTAAGAACGGATTGTCAAATTTTCATATTCCTTAATTTTATTTATCTTTGTATGGTGCAAAAAGTGCGAAATTTAAGAGTTACTGAGATTTGGATTTTTTTTCTTTAATTATATTTTTGAAAATTAAAACTTATAAGATAAAACCTTCATTTTGAAACAAAATTATACCATGAAAAGACAAGTTCATAACATTTTTTTGTAATTATCAAGGACGAGGATACAAGTACCCAAAAATCAATACCTTGTAGCACGTTTTTGCCACTATCCTTTTTCATGTTTAAAAGACATCGATCAAGTCATCTCCCGACATGTGTTTTGGGGTTTCGAACTATCGGTTTAAACTAGATCGGGTTTTAACATGATACATAATATATGTTTTGCAGCCGAAAGAAGTTTAGTGACAAGGAAGCGACGAGGTGGTGGGAAGAGAATCAAGGTGTGGTGTGCCGGAAATACGGGATCGAAGGGTATAGTAACTCCGACCAAAATCAAAGGAATGGATAGTTTTTTGATTTGGTACGATGTGGTCTCTTTCTTTTGGGGCCTTAGATTTTTTGGGTTGATTAAAAGCCTTTTTTATTCATTATTGTAGTTTGTAATTAATTGGTGGAGTAGATTAACATAAGAAGAAATTGTTATTGTTTCTACAAGAGATGATAATTTCTATTGTATTTACTATTCTACCCCTGTCGTATAGGATTTATAGAAAGGATAGTGTGATATAACCGTCCTAAAATTCAATCCATTTTGTTTCAATTTGATTTCATAGTCTATTTTGTGAAAATATAATCTTGGACCATACATGTGGGTTGGATTTAATCTCCAACTTTATTATATTATAGCTTGATCATAAATAGTCTAAGTAAATTATGTGTTATCCACATGACAAGCTGACTTAAGGATTAAAAAGTCTAGGACTTGTAGACATTAATTGAAAACCGGCGTTTCGAGGGTTGAGTGTTCTCTCAACTCTAGCCGTCGCTAGCCGTTCCATGCGTTTCGTATCGTTGTCGGTACTGTTGACACACATGATGTTCGTGAGTTTCATGGTCTTTCTCCTGGATGTGCTCATACTTTTCTCTCCTACATCGCTGTGTCAGAAGGATGGTGCACCTCCGTCTCGATCCACGGCACACCGTGTTCAGAAGGATCGTCCTAATACTTTCTACTAGATCCTGACGGATAACTCGATTTCTGGTTGGAGAAACAAGAAATTAGTAATGTCACCTACAGAACTCTGAGCCGACAGAAGTTCACGAATGCTTTAATTCCCTATTACGGGGGAAGAGACCAATAGATGAGAGTGGGAGCAGGATACCCCTGCGGGAGGAGGAACGTCCCAGATTTTGAAAGGTCTAGGAGAGGACGGAGCGGCCAGCGGCACCCCTATCTCCCGTACCTCGACAACATCACCACTTACCCTCAAGCTAGGGGTGTGTGAGAACCTGAAGACCCAGGGCCCGAGTCAAGATAAAAATAGCACTTTCCGTGACATAGATTCGAACGGGAGAGCACACGGAGAAAGAGAGGTCTTGTAGACCTTTCTTGATGTTGTTGGTGATTTGTTGTTTTCTTGTCGGAACTCACACTAATTTTTTATTGTATTTTTACTTTTTTGATTAAAAAATTTGAACTAAGTACTTCATTTTCAAAAATGGATATTATTGAATTAATTACCTAATATGAATTATAGCCCAAAACTTTGTTTTCATCGTAATCGGAACAAATTCATAAGCCCAAAACTGACTTCGATAATAAAAGTTTATTTATTTTCACAACGAGAGACACTGATTCATGTGACGTAGGTGTATTGTTCCGACATATGCTTTTGAGCATTCAGACAAAAAAAGTCGGCCCATCATTACTTACCTTTCGGCAACAATTTCTGGACCGATTTATTATTTAAACCAATAATTAAATGTACTTGACTCATATATTACTTCACTTTTTCCATTTTTATATCTAAAATCATGAAAGTAATGGCAAAATTCTAATCTTAGTCAGTGGGTTTGAATTCAATGTTGTGTGCCTTTTTTGGGGTGACCCCACCGCCTATCAAAAGCTTTGCTCCCAATAATTGCTCCTTAAAAGATAATAAATTACTAATTGTTATTATAAGTATAGTGGTTTATAGAGATTTTTCTTATGGTTCTTTTTTTCTTCCATATTTTGAAATGTATTTTACACATTAAAAATGTATCATTTTATTTGCTCTATTAATTTCTTCAGATAAACATAACATCTATCCGACACGTCGGAAATAAACATTAATCAATTAGTTAATCTAATGTTTGCTAAGCCTTCAATCAAAGACCATATCAAGAATAACAGATAAACCTGAAATTTTATATGTGATTGAAAAAAATATTAGTGATGCTCCAATAGTTTAGATTTTAGAGTAGGAGTGCTAAAAATTTCATCTGAAAAACTCGAGGCACCATAGAGACACATAATTGTCATCTCTATTTTTTTTCATGTCTCTTATTTACGAGTTCTACATAATCCTCGCTCTTAGCATTAGATAGAATCTCTCTTCTTCTTCTTTTAGATCTCAGCATCATATCAGATTTTTCTTCTCCGAGGAACTCTTGATCAGATGTATCTCATCTTTGTCCATGTAACACCAAGTTTTCCTAGATTTATAAGGAATGTCTCTAATTTCGGTGTTAACTTGTTGTCCTTGATTTGATCTATTCCAGTGATGGTACGTAAGGTAAGGTAGATTTAACAGGAATTGATACAAAGAGGTAGTAACATTTAGTCGGTTCGGTAAAAACATATATTATGCTTCCCCTAAGAAATCAAGGTCGATATCAGAAAAATAACAACCCACAAACCAAATTTCAAAAGAGAATAATTGTAATTTTTTTTTGCTCTTCCTTTAATTATTATATAGGCTCCACAAACCAAGGCAGGAGCACAGTTCTCTCCCCGTTGGATCGACTAATTGAAGATTGTCGGTCTATTTTACGTACTCTCGAGGATGTTAAACTCGATTATATTCCTAGGACAGCGAACGGGGAAGCCCATTGGTTAGCTCGGGAAGCCCGTTTTGTGTCTGTCCAGTCGTGGCCCGATTTTCATATCCCGAATGCACTAGGTCGTATTCTCACACATTTCAAATAATAATCTACATTACACGTTTCAGAAAAAAAAAAAAAAAAAAAAGCCTCAATGTTCTCCTTTTATCTGCTCATTTCCTAAGTTCACATATAGAGTTCCATTAACAAGAATAATGGCATTTTCGTAAAATAAACAAAAAAAGCCAGCCGACCAATGTGAAAGGATAATCAATTGCCTCTACTCAAAAACTATTCCCATTAGTCATCAATAAAAAAGAAAATACTCAAAACATACTAAAAAAATCTTAATTTTAATATCACCCACACCCACCATTTAATAATTAACAATTAATTCATTTTATTAATAAAAATTAAAAGAAGTGATGAATATGAGCATAAACTGGTAAAGGAGAAAAGCACAAAAAGAAAGATTGAGGAAAGGGTAAGAATTCTGTGGGGTTTGGCATCTCCATATCCCCAAGTGATCCCACCATGCCACGTGTCTGCTTTCTCTAGTTCACGTGGCAAAAGCTGGCCCCACATGTCCCCTCCAACTAACTTACGGTTAAGATCTCAATGTCTTAACGACCAGTCTTACATATGACAACTCAACAAAGTAAGTAAAAGAGATCAAAACATAGGTGGGGACAGAGCTATTAGCCTACGGTCACTACGACGCCGTATTTGCAAACGTCGGTTCTATACTTCAATCCCTGTCGGCGCCGAAATTCCTAAATCAGTGATCAGAAGTTGATTCTAGTTGAGGCCGGTTCAAGCAACCAATGAGGAAACGACACGTAGATGGTAGATTCCGAGGTAGGACAGTGTGGAAGCATGGGATCATTGCTCTTCTATGGGTGTATTGGACAATTACGCATATAATATTAATAAGTGAATGGTATTGTTTTCTGATTCATTTGACGAATTTAATATCTATTGTATAATGAGAAATTATAAAAATAAAAACTAAATGATGTAAAGTAAAATGATGATAAAAATATATAAATTTTCACATTTTTTTTATTTTTTTCTACGATACAAAAA
Organism: Erodium moschatum; assembly: GCA_036897745.1. Classification (NCBI taxonomy): domain Eukaryota; kingdom Viridiplantae; phylum Streptophyta; class Magnoliopsida; order Geraniales; family Geraniaceae; genus Erodium; species Erodium moschatum. Next base: position 5,974 of record JAYMSV010001487.1, on the reverse strand, counting down.
AAAATAAATGATGTAAAATTTTGGATTTTATGGTTTTTACTCATGATTTTTAAACTCAGGGTTTTGAGGCCAAAATATTTTTTCTGAAACAAACGTGTACAAAGTGTAATACAAAATAACTGTTAGCCTCTGTGGCTTATTACCTGCTAGTCTCTATGGCTCTATCTCCAATACCGTCATTGGCGGTTATATTGTTAAAAAGAACTGCGAACAATTTGTTCTGTACTGCGAACATGTCTGTTCTTCGTGGTCAGGAATCTCCCTGATGCACTCGCTTGTAGTTGAAAGTCGAAATTAATAAAATTGCACCTTTTAAATCAAAATAAAAATAAAAATTCAGACAATTATTTTTACAATTATCAAATAAAATTATCATAATTTATGCAAAATAAATACCTAATTTTTTTTAATTATAATTATCCCTTATATAATTTTTGTTCATTGGAAAACACAAACTAAATTGATATTTCCATGTGAAAAAAATACACCACACATAATCATCCTTTACTCATAAAACTATTATAAGGTGATTTTCATATTTGAACTATTTAAGTTTTTCAACACATGTTGGACCTATCAATTGTTATAGCATAGGACTTGTTGATGATTTCTTGACAAAATTGTGAACATGTTTTTGATATTGATCTGTTGTTTCTAACATTTTTTTTATGATGACTTACTTCTTTGATGTATATGATACATGTGTAATAGTTCACAAAATCAATATATTAGGATAATACATCAATAATTATTGATAGTTTAAACAATTGTCGCTGAATAAATATCGTAAACTCATATATAACGTTAGTATGTTGCTGGACGGTGCGATCTTTAATGTGTAAGAACCAAACTAAAATTTACATTTTCATAACATTTCCACCTGAATTGGTTGTGAAAGGACCAAATCATCCCAAGATAGTGCACATTTTCTTTGCTAATTGCAAAACCTCGTACTATTCTTTTCACAAAATCTATTCGTTAAGTGTTTGCAAAGATGATGACGTCATAACAACTCGTTCTTTTTACATATTACAAATAATGATAGACTAGTTTTTGACAATGAAAAAATCGTAATGTTAACTCTTATAATTAAAACTCAAAATGAGGGTGTTATTGAGATTACACTATCTAAAATTATAGTGAATTATCGTTACGTATGTTCCACTATTATATGTTACATATAAGATCATCTGGAATATATAACATAGGGTAATGACATTTTACTGGAAAATAAAAACCGTTTGATTAATTGCAAACTACAAATTCATTATCATCGTTGTAACATATCATGTAAAGTATTGATACTTACGGTTTATTATGTTGAAACCTGTAACACATTTTCATTGGAACATTGTGTTGAAACTTATAACATAATTGTTGTAATTTGTAATGCAAATAGTTGAAACTTGTAATGCAAGCTTTTGAAATTATTGTGTTCCAGTTCAAATTTGTTGCACGATAGATTTCAACGATACCACTAAACTCATACCTTGCATAACACTGACGGTTTGTATTGGATAGTGTCCTGAATATTGACATATCCAAAATCAATATTGTCGGTTCTCATTATAACTGATCATTTACTTAACAATAAGTATTAAAATTATAAATTATAGGTAAAAGTATAACAAATTGAACAATAAAGGTCTTACATATATATGTTTAGAAAACATAAATAGATACATAATATCACTCCTAAAGTCCTAACCCATGCAATTAATAAGCTTCAAAAGAACGATAACAAGAATCAATTATGGGAACCGTGAAGGCACCACCAACCCAAGAGAAGAAAAAATAAACAAAAATAAAAAGATAAAGTACCTCTCTCTCTCTCATATTCCTTCTTTTTGTTCTTTCTCTCTCATCCTCGATCACTTTTCTCTCCTCTTATCAAAACCCAAACCCACCTTCCTCTTTTCTCCACATCTTCCCTCTCTCTCTCATCATCATTTGATCACATCTCTCTCTCCTCCGGAGCTTCTTCAACCTTGATCATCATCATCATCAACATCATCGTACCCTTTGTTAGGGTTTCGGGGAGATTAAGGTAGAAGAAGTTCCAGATAGAACCAAAGAGAACTATATATATATATATATAGGGAGAGAGAGAGATGGCTCCGGTTTCATTGCCTCCAGGCTTTAGGTTCCACCCTACCGATGAAGAGCTCGTCGCTTACTATCTTAAAAGAAAGATCAATGGCCGCAAAATCGACCTTGAGATCATCCCCGAAGTTGATCTCTATAAGTGTGAGCCTTGGGACTTACCAGGTATGTATGTATGTTTTTTATAACATGCTCCTCCTTCTTCTTTTTATGTTATGGGTGATCAGAAATAAAATCTTTGAAAACCGTAAAAGTTTGGAGTCTTGTGTTCCGAACGATCAATATTTTCGATTGATTTAAAGGATATAGTTTCAGTCTGATCAACCGAACTGTATCCACCTGAAAAAACATATTATGTTTTTGTTATTTAGTCTAGTTCGAATGTAATACTATGTACCGTGGAGATCGAAAGAGTCGTTGAAAATGACGAAAAATGGAACTTGTTGACGTTTCGACTCCAATTTTCTCTCTCATGGCGATTCAACGCCCTCCGAGTCTGCAGAATCATCGAGCGTTGAAGCCCTCTCCTCCGATTCACTCTTCTCTCAGTCTCTCTCCTCCCTCACGATTCTCTCTCCTCCCTCAACGATTCCGCAGATTGCACGTATGTTTTTGGTTACATTCGACCCTTCGAATCTAACACTCAACTGCAGAATCTGTCGAATCCGACCTGATTTAAACCCACATATTCGATCTCAAGAATTGACCTCCACTGTATATAGCCTAATGAAGCATGATATCTCTAAAAACAATAAATTTTATGATCACGAGTCTAATACCGGTTCTTGATTCTAGATAACCAACTTCTTGATTCGACGTAGAGGGGTAGAGCTTAGGCCCGATCAACCAAACCATATCCACCCAAGAATTTATATTCGTCAAGACGAATATATAAGTGGTTTTAATTATGTTATGATCGTGAAAACAATTTTTTTTTTTTTTGCAATATGTGGTGTTTCTTGTTTTTGACCCTTCTCATATACCAAACCTAGCTTGTAACCACAAAAAAAAAAGGTTTGCATTGAGATTGCTTTATTATAAAATAGATTAAGCTTCGGCTTAATTAAAATATTTAGCTGTCTAAGAACTATGTATGTTATGTACTCGACAAAGGAAGTATGAAGAACGCAAGGCACAAATATATATGAATCTTTAAAGGGAGACAAAAAGTATGGATAAAATATGTTATGATATAATAATAAATTATATTAGTATACTGTAGTTAGAGACAATAAAAATCTGATCTTGAAATAAAATTAAAACTAATGATATCCTTCTATTTAAACAAATTTTTAAAAAATAATTTTTTCTAATTTAATTATTGATTTTTTTCAAAAACTTATAATTAATTACACATTTTTTGTTGCAGCAAAATCATTGTTACCAAGCAAAGACCTCGAGTGGTATTTTTTCAGTCCAAGAGACCGAAAGTACCCCAACGGATCAAGGACTAATCGAGCAACCAAAGCTGGATATTGGAAGGCTACGGGGAAGGATAGAAAGGTAAATTCACAGAAGCATGCCGTCGGTACCCAGAGCCATCCGGTGGTTCCAAAAAAACCCTAGTATACTACCGAGGCAGAGCTCCTCACGGGACAAGGACGGGATGGGTCATGCACGAGTATCGTCTCGACGAGAGGGAATGCGACAATGTCGCTTCTGGCTTGCAGGTCTTATTTCATTTCTTCATATCGTTTCACATCGTTTTACGTTGAAATAATTATGAACATAAGCTATTTTTTTCTTTTTTCTTTTTGCAAGTCGTAGCCCTCTTGTTTTGTTTAGTAATGGTAAAAATGACATTAAACTTCTCGTCACACTTTGTGTAAATTGATTTTAACATGACAATATCACCCTTAATCCCTTAAGTTTAAAAATAAGTATTAAGAAAAACAGAATTTTCAACTTCAATTTTCTCCCTTTTGTAAAGTACAATTTTTCTCAAACCGTTGATTTTGCAGGACGCATATGCACTCTGTCGCATATTCAAGAAGAGCACGAACATTCCTAAGATCGGGCAGCAAAACTACGTTAACGCGACCACGAGTAACCATATGTGCAGCGATCGATCCTCGAGCTTGGAACTATATTCGGAGGGAAGATGTGAAGAGTTGGAGAGCTCAAACTATCCTTTACCTTTCGATAGCTCTCCACAAATCAATGCTTACATGTCACACGATAGCAACGAAAGAGATCAAGACTGGACTCGCCAGTTCACATCGGACGAGCCATTTAGCTCCCGAGCTCCAATTTTACCGAACTTCGGAACCATGACATATCCTCCATCTAGGGTAAGTAACATGGTAAGAAATATATGTTTTTAAATAGTTTGCTTGGATTTATTAATTTGATTACTCGATCTGATTTAATCACGATCATTTCAACTTAAGTATAAATCGTTAACTTTTTGTCTATGACCATGACTTTACCTCGTGAGCGTCATATTTAGGGATAATTGCAAAATATACGCTAATGCATTCACTTTTTTTTTTACAATTTGTAGCATTCTTCTTTGATAATTGCAAAAAAATAAATTCTCAAACTTGTTTTGTTCCATTCTTTTTATAAATCTGGATATAAATATTTAAATTTATATAAAATTATATTTTTTTGTTTTTACGTATTACTTTTTAAATCTACATTATAAGGATGGAATCGTCACTTTTATAAAAAAATGACTAGTTTGTGACATTTTTTTTACCATTAGTAAAAAAGAAGGCTAGTTACAAAAAAAACGAATATCTTAGGATATATTGCTTTTGCGATTATCCTCGTACTTACCCATACTAGAATTTTTCACTCTCTTTCTTGTAAAATTTGACGTACCATCCGTGTTAGATCGATGTGAACGATGTTTGATTTGGGTTTCTTCTTCTATCTAGATGAGTGAGAAAGACGAGACTAAACCCCATAATAAGCTGAATCTGAAACATTTCTCGTTTACAAATAATTCAGGATTTATTTTAGATCGATTCATTCCAACAACGATTCTTGATTAATTTAAATGTAACCATGTATAGGTTGATATCGCGTTACAATGTGCAAGGCTGCAACATAGGCTTTCCCTTCCGCCATTGATGGTGCAAGATTTTCCCCAAGGGGGGCTTAACTCGTCGTCCATGAACATGAACAATATCGGGAACACAAACGAATCGGATATCTTGCAGGAGATTCTATCCGTCGCTCACGCTTCCAACGAACTAATTAATCAAACGGGCGACAACATTGTTCCGGACACATGGGAACCGAACTATGGTACGGCCGCCAATGATTTTACCTTTGCAGCTGCTAACAATGTAGAGATCAAAGACTTCGATTATGAGGTCAAGAATGAGAGGACGGTGGAGAACTTGAGATGGGTTGGTATGTCCGATAAAGATCTAGACAAGGTATGTAGTTGCAATATAAATTTGTGTACTATACAAGTTCATCTTTTTTGTGACGCTCTTTACGTAGTTTGTTTATCAATTTGTGTTGATATTGATCGATAGATCTTTGTGGAAGAACAAAAAATCGTGCCCATCGAAGATATCTCAAGCTTTCGTGTAGGAAGATCAGAAGAGTACGACCAAATTCAAGGTATGAATGAAGGGTAATATTTTCGTATAGAATTCTATTTTACTATGTGTGACACTGATACAATGCTTTGTTTGGTTGAATCTAATTTGACAGGCGAAATGAAGCATGATCGTCACAATAACTTCGACGACACGTATATGAATGACTTTTCACTAGGGTTTATCAACAATGATCATGTTCACGAGAATTTCTTGGATGATAATGACGCATTGGGAGGGTTTTCGAGCAGTCCAAGTTTTGAGGTCGTGGAGGAGACCAAGATTAGTCATGGCTTGTTGATCTCCACCTGTCA
>JAYMSV010001486.1:0-12746 GCA_036897745.1 Erodium moschatum | reverse complement strand
CAATAATCAAAGTGCAGAAATAAACAGAGACAACGATATACGTGGTTCGGCAATATGCCTACATCCACGGGACAACGGCGAGCTCCTTGTATTGACCGAGATAAACCGAGAATTACAAGCCTAATTCTCTATCTCTCAATACACATTGGTAATACACACAAAAGAAAATAACTAACTTTTGTTACCAACTATTAGCTCCATGACATGTCTCTTTGCAATCTCAAGAACGCCCGAACGGAGGGTTTCGCCAATGGGTTGTACAAGTCAGAGAAGCCAGCCTTGATGCCGAGGATATTGTTGACACTTACCTGGTAACATCTCTTCTCCCTACTCTCATGGAATATATATAGATACAAATACACGTCAGTCAGCGACCGAACCAGAAATAAATTTTAAGGATGTTTTTGTGGTGATTTGAATTCATGTTCCCTTGAGAATATCTAAGAGTCTTATACCACTAGGCCGAATTTTCATATGGTTATGGTGTTCCATGGAACCAGTGGCGTAGCAACATGGTCTCAGGGGCACGTACCCCTCTTCAATTTTTTTTAAATTATTATTTGTTTTTCAGTTTTTTTTCAAAATATCCCTTAATTCCTTCTAATATCGTTGTAGTGCTTCCCTAAAAAGAATTTAATGATCATTAAAGAAATTTGATGCCCTCTTCACTAGAAAAGCTAACTCCACTAGTGGTTCGCCCCTGCCACAAGTTACGCAAAAATAAGGCACCAAGAGTATCTACTATGTAGAGCTTCTTGTCAATTTCGTTAAGTGAGCCGCTTTTATTTGTTAGTTATGATAGTTTCATGGATATATATTTAGTTAATTAATTTGAATGCGACTTATATATCAGATTAATTTAATTAAAAAACATAATTCACCATGCATCGGGATATTGACGTAAAGCATGTATTCAGGCACTCGAATTTGCTTGGATTCATTGGTGTGGATGATGGAGTAAATAGTTCAGAATTTGAGAGAGGGTTCAAGGTTTGTTAGGTTATAAGAACAAAAAAATGTTTTTTAATCAAAATTTGACCGTCGAATGAATATTTAAGTATATACTATTTAAATTTGAACAGAATTTAAACAGTATTTGAATATATATTCCGCAATTATCCAAACAGGTGAACCGAGCATTGAGGAACAGAAGCGGGGTGATGAATTTCATCAAGAGATATGGTTGTTGTCTGAAACATGCAATAGATATTTATGCTGTGGGATGGAAGGTTGAAGCTATCAAGTCCGAATTATCAACCCTCCGGTTGAGGTTACAAACATATGGAAATGTAAGATCTTCTACCTCTTTAGGAGGCTATGCAAGACCCTTACAAAGGCGATCTTACGGGCATAATCAAGACCGCAATGTTGTTGGATTAGAAAACAACATAGATGAAGTGGTTGATTTGCTGCTTAAAGGAGAAGAAGAAGGGTGCAAAGTCGTATCCATATATGGTATGGGCGGATTGGGAAAGACCACTCTTGCTAAGAAAGTGTACAATGATGAAAGAGTTAGGACACACTTTGATAAGTTCGCATGGGTTTATGTTTCTCAACAGTTCAACGAAAGAGATGTTTGGGAATCAGTACTAAAGCAACTTGCATCCGAAGGAGATCAGCTAAACGACGAGCAATTACTTGAACAACTATACCAAGTTCAAAAGGACCACAAATGTGTAGTGGTTCTAGATGATATATGGAGCATCGGAGATTGGGAGAAGCTACAAGCTGGCTTTCCCTTCGAAGAATCAATGGTCAGTACGATACTATTCACAACTCGCAAGAAGGAAGTATCTGACCATGCTAATCGTAGGGGTAGCTATGGAGGATTGAAACATCTAAAAGATCCACACGACATGGATTTACTAAAGAAGATTGCATTCGAAGGAAGAGTTTGTGAGGTTGCAGGTAATTTACTCATTAATTTTAAAACCCTTGAATTGTTAAGAGTTTGTTGTTGAGTTGTTAAGAGTTTGAGTCTGTTTTCAGATAAGGGAAAGCATGAACTAGGGAGGGGAATGCTCCAACATTGTGGAGGTTTACCGTTGGCCATCACGGTTTTAGGTGGAATTTTGACAAGCAAGGATAGCTTGAGCGAGTGGGAGACTGTTCATGACAACATCAATGCGTATTTAAGAAGAGGCAAAGGACACAACGAAGAACAAGGGTTGGGGGTGCACCAAGTGTTGGCTTACAGTTACTATGACTTGCCATCTCCGCTGAAGTCTTGTTTTCTTTATTTAAGTCAGTTTCCGGAAGATTACGAGATAGGGACACGGAAGTTGATGAGAATGTGGATGGCAGAAGGTTTCGTGTCGGTGGAATATGATGGACAAGGGGAGGAAACGATGGAAGATGTGGCTGAGCGGTACCTGAACGAGTTGGTGAGCAGGTGTGTGGTTGAAGTTGGAAGGAAGGGTTCTACTGGAAGGGTGAAGACATGTCGGCTTCATGATCTGATGCGAGATGTGTGCTTGTCTAAAGCTAAAGAAGAAAGGTTCCTCCATAATCATGAAAACGATGCAGCCACCAAAGGTAAGATTCGGAGAATCTCTTTTATTGGCGCCAATTATAGATATGAGCAAATGTCTTTACTCGGCTACGAAACATACTTTCATATCAGATCACTTACAATATGCCCCTACGATCGTTCGCAAGAGAGGTCGACAAACATGCTTAAGATACTACGCCCTCAAATGCTGGAGTCAGTGACGGTGGCAACAAGGTTCAAGTTGCTTAGAATGCTACTCCTTGAAGGGGTATTCATGGGGGTTATGAAAGGTTTATCGAAACAAATAGCGAAACTTGTACACTTGAGATACTTGAGTCTGCGAGGCAGCCTCATATATGACTGGCCATCGCTAGACAAGTTGGGATGCATGGAGACCCTTGATCTGCGGGTTGATAGTTTTTTCAGACCCATTCCATTGAAAATAGATGAAATATGGAAGATGAAACAGTTGAGGCATCTCTATCTTCCGGAAATCGAATACTCAGCATATGGTGACAAAATGCAAATCGAGAGCCACTCGATTTTGCAGACATTGGTGAACTTTCCTCCGCCGAATTTCAAAGTGGGTAAAACTTTGATCCAGTTTCCCAATCTGAGAAAATTGGGGCTATTGCAAGGCAAGCATTTGATAAGACTGTGGGAGATACTGAACAAGAACAAAGGCTTCAGCCTCGGCCGCCTCTGTTCTTTTTCTCTTACATTAACGGGGGACCTTAGCGGCGAAAAAGTGGATACAGCAGCCGTAGTCATCATGTGTCCACATGCTTACAAGTTGAGGTTGGATGGTCTGATAGGGACGTTTCCACAGCTAGAGGAATTCCCCGCCAAACTCACCAAGTTGGTTTTAGTGCTCTCTGGGATCGAAGATCCGAAACATATAGAAACAACACTGGGGAACCTGCCTCACTTAAGTTCACTCGACCTGGGTGTATTATCATTCAAAGGAGAGAAATTATCTTTCAAGAAAAACACGTTTCCTCAACTCACAACTCTAAGTCTATTCTACCTGCCAGAGTTGAAAAAGTGGACGGTCGAAGGAGCTATGCCTAACCTCGAGCGTTTGAGTATCTGCGAGGTGACCAAGTTGGAGGCAATTCCGGAAGGATTGAGATTTATAGCTACCCTCAAGGAACTAGAAATCACACACATGCCAGCCGAATTCCAAGCAAAACTTAAGGAAGGAGGAGCCGTTAAACATGTTCCTTCTGTTACTTTTCGGCACTGTGGTTAGCACATTTATAGACAGGTACTAAATATACTAGTAAAAACTTGTTGATTTGATGTGGTTAGAGATATATTTCATTCTATTAAGTGTCATCGTGTTTTGTTTTGAATACAGCAAATGAAGTTGCGGCTCCACTTGATCATAATTAAGGTACGTTCATAAGCCACTCTATAAACTTGTTATTACTTTTTCAAAATTGAAAAACCATTATAACTCTTAATCATCGATTGCTTTGGGTTGCAGGTTTAGTTTGATTGAAGGTGTGCTTGAAAACTCTTGTTGATGTTTTTAATTTGTGGTTGTGTTGCTGCTGTACTTGTACTAGTAATCATGGGTTGCAGGTTTAGTTTGATCGAAGTTGTACTTCAAAACTCTAAAAGACTATTGTGTGTGATTGTGTTGTTCATGAATATCTATTTAATTGTTTTGGGAGTCAGAAAGCGTATTCAGTAGTCATGGATGAGTCTTATCTGTATTATTCATCTGTGATCTCTAATTATCATTTCTATCATAAACATGACCCTAGTGACATTTATTATTACGGACATGACATAACGGTCTTTACTATTCTCGACCTTATATGAATAATCTTATCATTATGACTATCACATCATGTCATGTGAGTGGACCTCGATAAGCCTTATTGCGCACACGTGCTACAGGTGGTACTACCTACACACTATTAGATGATGGATAACACGTGGTCCATCCTAGCCACTATTCCCCCCTCCAAACGAAAGGGATGCTTCCACTGGGTTGTCGACGTCTTCTCGGATATTAGTTTCTTCATCTTTGTTTGGTTGCCTAGTCAACAAATTTTCAACCAACACATTTTTTCTCGTTTCTTCAGTATTCCTAATCGGCTACACTATTCCGATGCGTATCTATACGCTCTCCACTAATTTTTGACTCAAGGAAATGATACTTACAACTAAAATGAGCTAATACACTTCGGAATTCACCTTTATGAAACACAATCTTGATAAATTACACAGTTGTAACAAGAATCAAAAATAAAATGCTCATACTAGAAATATCAATTGATGAAAAAATACAAGACAGGATCCGAATTACACTACCAAAGTCTCCGTTATCATAATACATAATCATATGTTCCGAAAGAATTTAACTGTATGAAATTTGAAAAACCCGGAAAAACATTTAGACAAAACCCTACCCCCAATCTTGACAAGTCCAAAAATATATCTTCATGGAATAACAATTTCAAGATTATGGCAACCGGCATTCATTCAAAGTTTCTTCAAGCTCCGGAATTAAACTTGGCTTCATAATCGCTTGGCAGCTGCAAGACGAAGGAAAGATGAAATGGGTATCAAAGTGCAAATTGAGACGGTTACTTTGGTGAGTTTATTCAGAATCATGAGTGGAGTTACTCAAATAACTTCCGGGAAAAGATTCTTGGGGTATTTTTATTAACACCTTCGATGGGCTTTGTTTCTCAAATACACATTGTAAAGGTGAGAGGTTATCAGTGGCACACTATCACCTTTCGTTCATCATCAAAAACACCCAGATTTGGGTCATTTTGTTCCAAAAAATCACAGATAAATGAGAAAGGTGACAGTGTGTTTCTGATAAAAACCATCACCTTCAGTATAAATCTGGGGGTTTTGATTAATATTGAGAGGTGACAGTTTGTTACTGATAACGTTTTCCCAAGATTCTTTTGATCTTAAAGAGAACAGTCCTCAATACGAGGTATCAAGTGATGAATGGATCGACATAGAAAATTGTGGGACTGGGAGATTCTGACACCCCCGGCTCACGTGCAGGCGCGCCGAATTATTGGATTCAGCTCGTGGATTGTGAGCCTCTGGCCCAATAATTAGCTCTAACACACGCCCTCACGGGGGGAGTGTAGTAGTTAAGGATGGCCCATTAGAATGGAGAAAGACATACAAGTAGTTGAGCTTATACTTGTAGACAACCATCTATAAGGGTGTAAAAATATTATCATTGGCCAAACTAGTTTTTTTTTCTATGGCTTATAAAGCCGAGAACGAAAAGTAGAGCACCCACAGTGGGGGTCAGGTCAATTGGGGAGATAATTCATCGGCGAATAGAGGAAAAAAGTGGTTTTAGTTTTTTCTCTCTTCAGAGGCAGGTTTTACCACCGACTCTAATCACCTCAATTCGCCCCCTTCTGGCCACTCAATACACTATGCATGGCTATTCGCCCCACACTAGGCGAATTCCACTGTGGGAGGTTGGGCTAATCGCTGGGAGGCAAATTCCATTGTGGATGGCTCTAAGTTGGAAACTATAATTTGTTTTGAGTTTTCCAAACACTTCTCTCAAAATAAGAGCATTTTGGGTATTTTGGGACTTACAGGTTGGCTTGACCAACTTATAAGCTAATCCAAACACCCTCTGATTATGGCCCCTCCATGGCCATGCTGTGGTGATTTTGAGTATAAGCTAATCCAAAAGTGTGAGCACATAGGTCATGCAAACTTATAAGTCTCAAAGTGCTCAAAACGATATGGAACATATAAGTTTCAGATATGGATTAGAAAAATGGAAATAGACAGCCCAGAGAAGCATGAAAAAAGGGAAGTGCATACCATAAACAATGCAGAGATCAACCGGCGTGCAAACCATCTCAAATGCATTGCTTGTTGTGCTGCCATTGCTGCTTGCACAGTTTCAAAGCGCACATACACAAACCCAGCACTGTTTCTGCTCACCAGATGCAAAACAAACAGAAGGTACATATATAAAAATTTAAAGTTGTCTACTTTAAAGAAATCTTCATTCTGTACAGTTTTGTCAAAATTAATGTTAATTTGATATTAATATTTCCATTAAATATAGAAGACTATCCAACAGTCAAATAAATGATTATATGATGTTTTAGAGGGTAATATAAATAGTTAATGGTGGAACACTAGAAACTAATCATAGCCATTGGATTTCCAATGTTCGGTCAAGTTTACAAAGTTTGGAAACATCTCAGCGTTGAAAATTGCAATCCAATGGACATGAATAGTTTTCGGTTTTCACCCAGTGGTTACTCTAGTTAATGGATTGATTCCTAGATATATGCTCACAATATGAATATACAGAAGCAACGACTTATCGAGTTTTGTATCTGCTATTAATTCACGTATTTTTTTCAGATATACAGTATGTACTTTCAGTTTCAGATGTCCGCATGGGTGTGTAATGTATGAGAAGATACTTACTTGTCCACATAAATATGTACGACACGCCCATACTTGGAGCATTCTTCTCCAACATCATCTTTAATGTCCAGATCAAAATCAGGTTCCTCCTACAGTATAAACTCTGAAAAATCAATATTTATGCAAAAGAGGAAACTAACTGAAGCAAGAAAATCACGGACCTCAGTAGCTGGATCGAACATATTCTTCAACAATAAACACTCGCTGGGGTTCCCGACCGGTTCAGAGACTGGTGTTGGAAGAACTGGCAAAGGAAGTGTGGCTTGCCCATTAATAGGCAAGCCAAAGGTTTGCTGATTTAGGGCTGCACCATTACTTGCAGGTACCCCAAGGGACCCCGCGATACTGCAAAAATAATCGATATTCTGATGAAGCTTAAGCTTGGGACAGTATCTACATAAGAAAAAGGAGGGTAAACAGACCTTGGGGCTGTACCGGTTCGATCCAGCTTTTGCATGAGTAATGCTCTTGATTGAGCATTTAAGGACTGCATGCATGAAAAGATATCAAGAATTAGGCATGAAAGGCAGAATACCTATGACATGGATGAAATGCAGAATTGATCCAAAAGTATATAAATATTCTGGGTTCTTTTGATGTTTGAACTGTTCCCGAATTTAAAACCATGCTCATTGGTTATATCTAATTCCACAACTATTCATTTTTTTAATGAATTGTCACTCAATCTTTTAAGCTGTCTTCCTTTCTACTTCACCGTGTTAAGGTAGATGATATTAAAAATGCACTAATGAGTAATATATGGCACGGATATATGCACACAGATATGCTCAAATGAACAACACAAAAAAATGGTCTTTGAAATTCCATTTATAGAACTGAGCTAACCGTAAAATATAAAATTATGCATGATGTCTTTCAAATACATGAGACAATTTACTCACCCAACCGCCCCCTTCTTCATCATCGAAGTCTGCAGACTTGCCTCCACTTTCCATAACTCCAACATGATCCGAGACAGATGAAACCTGTAAACAGATATCCAAAACATATTGAGAATACTTAGTAAACCAGTGATACTCTTATATAAGATCACTAGCGAGACATGACATATTGACAAGCTTGTTCAAAATTGCATATAGCAAAAGCCAACCTTAACAACTCGACCGGCAATCTCCAATTTTCCATTCAATGTTTGAGCAGCCTTAGCATGTTCAAGATGAGAGAACTGTAAAATAAGGACGATCATATGAATACCTAATAGAAAATTACGAATTAAGATATAAGATCAACATTTTGATGAGTTTTCGAGATATTATCACCGACTTGAACAAACCCAAAACCTTTGCACTGCCCTGTTTCAAGGTCTACGGGCATTTGCACAAGCTCCACGGGGCCAAATGCTTCAAAAATCTGGATATTCCACATATAAGAATTCAAAATTAATAAAAATGTAACTTGACACAATATGTGGAAGAAAACAGCTAAGAACTAAAAAATGGATTTTCTTTCTTTCATACACTCGGATGTCATTTGAGTATGTATAGTGATTTGCTCACACCAAAGCCAAGGGGCCCTCCCCTGGCTTGCTACTACCGAGCCAGATTCAATATGCACACAAAGGTCTTGGAAAGAACACCTGAGGACGGTTAAGGTTGGAGAAAGGGATGGATAGTTTCTCCTACATACATACTACTTAATTCAACAAGAAAAAACCTTAGACAAGATCGATCTATTTTGAATTTGAGGAGCAGAGCCACCCACAAAATCTTAACCAGAGAAAAAATGGTGGTATTTCGATAAGAAATAAGGTTGCATTTAACTGGGAGCAAGCTCATATTGAAGAGAAAATGAAAACATTTAGCATTGGGCTTCTAGAAATCACCTCACATGAGCTTAAACTTCCTAAAAGTTATTGTTTAGTATGACAACACAACGATGTATAACACTGGCCATATATTTTACTGCTTCCAGTTGTATTAATGTCAGTCATTATTTAGTGTTTTCTTGCCCAGCAAATTGAAATGTGTGCATATGCAGAACAAAAGGCGGCCATTTCTTAACAGTGTGTATGTTGAACATACTAGCATACCTCTCTAAGCTGAGTTTCCGTAATACTGAAGTGTAAGTTCCCTACATACAGTTTTCTATCAACTGCTCCATAAGGCCCGGTAAGACCACTTGTACCAGTAGTAGCAGTAGATTGAACAAGATTCTTTTCGGCCTCAGAAGGTTTAACCATCACTGGTAGTCCAAGCAACAGTTGGCCAGAGAGAGCTATAGCCATTGGCACAGACATTGCCTCAAAAAATTCAATGTACCTGGAAATGTTCAAGGAGCTTACATTTAAATACATAAACGCTAATAGGAACTATGGGGAAAACTTGCTAAGCATATAGAAAAGAGATGTGGAGAAACAAAAACTCAAGTTCAGTTTCTTTAGATGAATATGATGCTCCATGTAAGAGGTTAGTTCATCATACATATATACAAAACTATAGCAATATACATCAGATTAAAGTAATCAGCAAGATATGACACTAGGAGGAGGCAGGAAATATACGTAACCAGAAGGCATCCCCTCGAATGGAAAGGTTCAACCTTAGGCTTACCTCATCATCGCTGAGAGGCATTGAACTAGAAGCTTAATGGAAAGGTCCAACAAGGAAAATCTCATACCTATCTGGTACCTACAGTGTAAAATAACACATTTTCCAACTAACGCATTTTCCAACTTCGTTCACGGATCAGTATCAACATTGAGCATCAATATGATGATATGATACTTTCAACCAGAGCAGGATCTCAATATAGTGAGAACTATAGGCACAGAACAGGGCCCTACAATGGAAACATGTAGATAGAGAAAAGGGAAGAGTGCCAAGAAAGATTAGGTTCATGTCATCTACCTTGAGAACGCAGCAATCATTGATAAAACATGAGTGCAGGGTATTCCCATCATCCCTCATCAATATCGCATTGCTAGTTCATTTAAAAATTCAGTTAAACCTAATTCTTGAAATAATATGAGCTACTAGTCACATCACAAGAGTTGTATAGGTGCACAACATACTGCTAAGAAAACATACCCAACTCCTCTTGAACGTCTTGAGTTCCGATCCATAATCAATCTAACATCTCTCACCTGAGAAGGAAGATGAAATGTCTCAATTGGGGAAATAGTAAATCATTAAGAAAAGATATAATGTACGATGTCCTAGATATTCACACAACCAATCAATGCCTTTAGGGGGGTGTTCAGAAGAGCATCAAATATACATATGTGCATTCTCACTCACCCCGCATATAAAAAATGCTAAAACATAGGAAAGTCCTCATGGCAGAGGAGCATTTGCTGCAACAGGAGGCATATTTATCTCAATAAATGCATTCATGTCTAACATACTCCCCCAAGCAATTAGATTTTAATTACCCTAAAAAATATAGAGAAATAGAAATATGAGTGACTGATATGATACAAAGAATGAACATGGTAATGCATTAGAATATTACTAATAGTACATATAGCAAAAAAAAAAACTTAAAACGAAACGAACATTTCAAATCTACAGATCGAAGAAGGAAACACAGCTAACCTTCCCTGCTTTTGAGAAGAAATCATAAACATCTCTCTCAGTTGCCTTCAGAGTTATCTGCCATCCACAAATACATAAAAAGAGAGTAAAGATAACCACACATAATTAATGTATATAAATAACTTTGCATCTGATAACTCCTCGAAGATGAAAAATAGAGTACCAACTCATCTACCTGGTAAGCAAAAACCGTTCTCTGGTCCCTTTCTGGATCAGCCTCCGGCTCAGCAGCTTCTTTCTTATCTTTGAACCTGTTAAATCCGAATGATGTTAGAGAAAGTAAGAAGAACAACTAACAAGTGAAGTTCAAAACTTTACATACATAGTTGCATATATGAAGAAAGCTAACCCCCTCCCAAGCATTCCTAGTAGACAGTTATATGATAGGAATGTATCTAAAACCAAATGATGACATGCATTCTGAACTTCTAGTGTTTGAATGCTCACCATATCAATCTCTCCACATATCTACGCAATAATATATATGCATAACTTCATAACTTATAACACCTTGTTCATGAATGTTAGATTACAAAAGCTAGCCTTTCCTTCAACATAAGATGACAGATGTGAAGTTACAACTCTAAGTGGTACTGCCCATCACAGCTAGAATTGAATTTTTTCCCAAGTTAGGTTACAAATATCTGAAATGGAAAATAATACTCCATAGTTGATAGATACCCAGGTGCAGAAAAATATGATGTTGACAATTAAAACCCAATTTGAACTCTGCTCTTATTTTGGGCGCTGTCATTAAATCCACCAGAATATCAGGATAAGCTCTTTACAAACAATTGAAGCACGAAACTTAAGTTGAAGTTGAAGGTATCACCAAACATCAAAACAATATGTTACATGAACAGGAACTGCTACGGCTTCTAAACTATATATCCGTTTTCCTTTAATGGGTGATTGACACAAAATTCAATATTAAACTATTTGTTGAAAACATAACCCCCCATTGAATTATAAACTACTGTATGCAACCCTCTCTAAAGCTAACCAGTTCGAAAAATGTTTTCAATAACACGGGAATTAGAACCTGTGACTTCATACCTATTATGCTAATTATACACAAATTGAAACATTGACTGTGTATGAATTGTATAGAAGCTAAGCCAAATTGAAACATACAATTATATGAATTGCATAGGAGCTAAGCCAAATTGAAACATACAATTACATGAAGAATAGCTAAGAATAAGACTAAAAGAAGCTTAATCACCTGTTTTCTCTCATTTCAAGCTCTCGTTCTCCTTCCCTAATCAACTCCTTCTGCCTCTCCTCACGCTTCCTGGAACTACTCCTTTCCCTTTCCCTTTCTCTCCCCTTCTCCAATTCCCCATCCCTATCTCTCCTCTTCTCTCTGTCTCTCCTCTCTCCACCTCTCTCCTTCTCCGTATCCCTGTCGCTCCTCTCGCGGCCGCGATCTCTGTCCCCTCGGCGGCGGTCCCTGTCGCGGCTCGATCTATTATCACCGTCGCCGCGAGAATGCTTGCTCCGGCGGTCGTCAACGTCTCCGTCTCTTTTCCGGTGACTCCTCTCGACCTTCTCGGACCCGTCGTCTCGGCTCTTCCTGTCCTTGTCCTTCTTATCGGAAGACAAGTCCGGGTCTTCCACTGCCTTCTCTAGATACTCGTACTCGTCGAAATCCATCGCCTTTGCACAACCTAGCAGCTTGAGCTTGAGGAAGAAGAAGAAGAACAAATCGAAATCGGCTGTGATTTTCTAGGGTTTTGTGGAGGTTTCAGAACTTAGAGAGACGACGATGAAGATGCAGTCTCGACTCGAGACACGCACGCTAACGGTCACGGAAGGGAGGTAACGGAACGAAGCTGGGCCTGCTGCGTTTCGAATGGGCCTCTTCTGTTCTTAATTGGGCTTGTCAGATTTACGAGCCTATTTTGATTTCATTGGCTCACTAAATAAGCCCTTAGAGCACCTGCAATGCGGGCTGAAGTGTAGGGCGATTCGACCATAAAGCGGAATTTGTTGATTCGACCACGTTATAGAGTTTTAATTGTATGCATTGGAAGTTGAACAATTTGACGACTTATAATGGGAGATTTGAACGCGTGAATCATTTCAAAACTATTATCATACTCGAAGTCGTTGCATTATGATACACTTAATTATGACAGGTGTATTTTAATGTTGTCAGATTGAACAACGATATCAATGTACTCGAGCAATCAACGTTGTTCATATGAGTTTTGCAATACCATCAATCATGGGTGCAACTTTGTGCA
>JAYMSV010001485.1:0-12749 GCA_036897745.1 Erodium moschatum | reverse complement strand
GAACGGGGTGGATCGCTCTAGCTGTTGCTTCCAGCAGCTGCCCAAATTTACACAAGTTATCAGTACACTAATTGTTTCAACATTAAGACCAAACCAGCTCTGCTATCACCATGTTACAGCTTACCTCTAATTGTGGTAAAGTGCATGCCTCTCCATCAACAAGCATTCCATCTGTGGCTCGTAGAAGTAGATCTGACGCACTTGCCAGGATCACCAACGATTCTGGGCTGTCATGCTCTCTCATTAGCTCAACAATCAATTTTACAATCCGCTGGTTGATTCTCCACATCTCGTGACCACAATCATCATCTTTCGCAATCCAGGGCTGTAATTCCCTCTCCGCCTGTTAATAACACGTGTCAGTAGAGTGTAATCAAAAGAAGCTATTGAAACAACATAACTATAAAGTAAACGTTTTTTTGAATCGAACAACTAAAAACCGAGGCCGTTGAATTGAAAATCAAAGGCAATAAGAAATTAAAACTATTTCCTTTCCTTTATCTAAATTCAAGCATATGAAAAATATAGACCTGAAGAACAACAGCTGTGGCTGCCTTTGTTGGTGATGATGATACAACATTGCAAAGGGCAGCGACCACCTGAAAATGTTCAAACATGAATTTAGTACAGACACCTTGATATACTTGTCTATGTATAGTTTCTTTTATAGCTTTGCTAATGTTGCATATATATAGTTGTAATTCACAGAACGAATAAAACAATGTCTTGAAACTTGTCCATATAAATGAGAAACAGAAGAGAAGATGAAAGGCTACCTGTCTCCATCCTTGCTGGGCAGAAGTGCTTTCGGCACTTGGCTGGGTTTCCGGAGCGGCAATCAACTTGTGCCAAAGTAACGAAACCACTGAGAAACATAACTCTTGTTTCTCAGCAAGCACAGACCTTAGAAGAAATTGTGCGCTACAATTAAACCCAATGTGCCTGTCCATTGTGAGGAAATTGGCCAGATCTGAAGCATTCAATAGGAAACCTGCAACACCTTTACCCAAGGTAGTTCCCGAGCCCTGGCTTGAAGACGATGCTTTCCCATTTTTAAGTGAAATTGATGATGACGGCTCCCTAGAATCAAAGCAGCTAGTATTTGCACGCTTCATGTCTTTCCTTCTGTCAGTGAAGACATGAGAATCTTTCCAGACTGTTGCATGCAAGAAGTGCGCCTCCAGTGGCTCAGCCTTGACGACAATAGAGGCAACTGCTTTGCTGTGAATATCAATGAGGTTATACAACGATGATGCTCTTGTAAATATCTCCTTATCCCACTTGCAGCGCATCAGCGCAGAGAGAGCACGCATGCAAGCCTTTGATCGCCTGAACAGTTCAGAAACATGAGCTGCAACCATGGCTGCGGCAACTATTTCATTTGAACTGTAGCTCCAAGAAGTGCCAACAGATGACGGTTTAAGTGAAAACAATGCCTCAAGAATTGCTAAGATTCTGTGAGTATGGCGAATAGCAGACTCAATTCCAGATTGGAGCTCATTAGCGGATCCATTTACTTTTGCAGGCTCGACTACTATCTTAGATCTCGAGAACAGAGGAAACAGCTGAAGCTCGCATGAAAGAGCACAAACAGCAGCTAAAACATAAGAATCGAAGGCTGCGACTGGCCCTTGCTTTTTCGTCTTTCTATTCTTCATGTCTCGGTCCTCGGAGCATCCATCGGGCGCAGGATATTCTGGACTTCTAGGTCTCTTGTTCCCATTGGACTGAGCTTCATGGCTCACACAGACAGTTAACACCACAAAAAGGAGGCGTGAAGCAAGCTCTATAGAGGCACATGATTCCAAAAATAACGAATGGACCATTGTGCGAAGTTCTGCCACAGCAAGGTTTTTGGAGGCAGACCCAGTGGAGGGGTATCTCGTTTTCCCTATATGTTCCAGAGAGGACTCGAGCGGGAATGTTCTCTGTAGAATGGCTTCCACAGTGGCAACAAAGATCTTCATGAGACAGGCTTCAGAAGGGCTTCCACGTGGGAGATATTCGAGGACCTTGAGAAGAGGTATGTACAAATTCCACGATAATATGGGAGGTTGCAACGGTGTTGCAACAATGATTTCAGGAAGATCAACAGCCGAAGAGCTTAAAGGAATCAAGCCATAAGCAGCTTCCCAAATAGTACAAATCCTCCACTCGACCTCGGGGCCATGGGCACAAAGCATAGAGGCAATTCCTTGGGCAGTAGCTTCAATAGTTGCTTCAGCAGCAGGCACTTGTATCTGCTTCCTGTAGCCACCCAATGGCTCATGATGGACTTCAACTCCCTCAACCTGTCTTAATGGCGGAAAAAGTAATGCCGGTTGTGACAGTATGCGGAAGAGTAAGGCTGCAGCAGCATCAGCAGCTATACCTGCTCTCATCGACATTGCAGTCCCAATGGCACGCAAGAAATGCAAATGCATCCAGTTCCTTGGAAGCTACATTAGTAAACATAATACAATTTAAAACTCAAATTGAATACCAGAATTTGCTCTCAATATCAAAATAGTGTTTGAAATAAAAAGAAAGCAAGAGAAAAAGTGCATACCCTCATGCCAGAGGCATAGTCCTCAGCGGCCCGAAGGAGTTCAACAAGTTGCACAGCTGCATCAAGGGCATCTGGAGCCCATGATGGTGGTGCTTCCAAGAGTCCGAGGAGAAGTCTTTGGGTGGCACTTGGTGTCGCAATGGCATAATACCTAAACCATACCGAAAAACCAATAAATACATGCTACAAAACTAACTTGGACTACCAGCAATATCACCAATTCAGTTCCTAAATATAGTAATTTAATCATAGACTACCCACATTTGGGTCAGTTTAGTTCTTATCGTTAGTCAATTGTTAATTATATTGATGTGACTACAAATTTAATTCTAACCAAAAAATATATACACAAACAAGTTAAATGCATTTTTGTTTTAGATTAGCATCAGGTGGACACTTATTAGAGATTTGATGTACAGGACTAAATGGACCCAAAAGTGAACAATTCAGGGACCTAAATGGCCTTTCACCAAAAACAGAATTATAAAACATGAACATATATGCATCCAAGTTTAGAATTTGACCTATGAAATAAACGAGCATAGGGCTCAAGAGCAGGTAAGCCAGCAACTAGATGCTCGTCTAAAGAAGTTGTTGGAGGGGGAAGCAGAAGTGCAGGAACAGCAACTGCTGTTAAAGTAGCAGTCTCGTAACGAGCAACTTCCTCATCGCAAACACTCAAGATAACACCAGCACCATTTGCAACAGCCCACCTCGGAGTTGATGGCATCAGTTGTGGATGCTTTCCAGATCCACGAGAAGAAGCTAAAACAAACAAATAGTTAAGTTAATGAACATGGGTTTTTGTTCCAAGCTCAGAAAATAGTTAATAATTATATTCAACCATCACAAGATGTACTAGTAACCCTATTAAGCTTCATAGATCCTCAAATCTGATTCAAAAGTCCATCATCTATGGGAGAAACAGTAATATTTTTACCAATGATATACTAAATAATATCCAGTAACTTCATGATGATGGCCAATACTACATACATATGTCATATGAACTCAACCAAACAAGTTTCCAAAGGAAATAAAAACCATTGTATATAATAACCTAATACTGTCTCCTATTGCAGCTGCATGAGGTCTCCCTAAATGAAATCAAGTTTCAATCCAGAATAGCAATATGAAAAGGCACCCTTCAATATTTATTACCAAAATTAAGGAGAGCACTTAAATATAAAACTTTTCAGAAATTGCGATAAATTAGAAACTGATCCCGCTGGTTGAATTGAACTTAAAAACATGCTTTTTAGTTGAAACAGTTATAATGGCATCATTCAAAAGGCATGCAAACTATGCCACAATAAGTATTAATAGAAATATTATGTAATGCGCTTCACATGGAAAATATACTACAGTGCCAAAAGCACACATCATTTCATGTCTGACAAGATTTACTTACCAGTTGTAGGTGGCTTGAGCTCTCCAGCTGCATATTTACCCATGACACCACCACACCTGTGATGGAAACAGTAGCTCATAAGCTTATGAGATTACATGTTTTCCTCTTCAATTATGCAGAACTTTCCACTATGAAATAGAATCAATTATATAAAAAAAAATTTACTTCTTAGGTTTGGACCTAGAACCATCAAACCATTGTGCTAAGTTTCAAACCAAAAGGTAACACTATTGGGTGGATTAGCCCATCTAGCCATTTTGCATATAGTTGGGTCAACCCAACTATATGCTTAAGTATGTAACTTGTTTGACATCAATTCATGTATTCGCTCAGAACAAAATTGCCACTTGGGTGCATGCAAAACATGAAGGCTCAGTCCTACCATTGCAAAATACTTGTAACAAAATGACAGCTTTAAGAGTCAGCATAAAGCACTCACCACCGGAAGTAGTCGCTCCTAATACCCAGCGGGGCTGCAAGTAATATATCAGTAATCCATGGGGACAAGGGCCTCAAAGTTTTCCTCTCTTGCTGTACCAAGGGTACATGGCATGACTCGTCATCTATCGACTCACTGGTAGTAGCATGGCTCCCACTACTGCTTCTATCTGTATCACTATTCTGTTGCTCAATCTTATATATTGGGCGATTGTAATGGGTTAAAATTCGCAAAATCTCCCCGCAAGCTAGCGCCCACTGCTCAGAATATCCATTCTGCAAAACAAGGTAAGATAATGTATTCTTCATAAGAAACGAGCTAAAGGAATGGTTCATTTAACAAGAATAGAACAATACATGAATACTTTTGAATAACAAGAACCGTCCAGGTACAATACCTCACTGCTTGGGCAGACCAAGGAAATGAAAGAGGCAAAAGGAGGACTGATCTTCTCATATACCAGCGAACCATCAATTATACATGAAATAATAGGAAGAACAACAGCATGTCCATGCTCCGGATGGTGAAGGACAAACATAGCTGTGAATGGGTCAAGAATTAAAATGAGCATACAACTAATGAGAAATAAGTCATAAAAACTTTTATATACAATTAGAGATGGATAGTGTATTAATACCCAAGACATCGTCAAAAAGACGTTTTTCCTTTGATGGATAACGATTCCTTATGAGCTGTTAAGAGAAAATATATGCATCAGCATCCAATGTAAACTGCACAACACCTAACCAATTAATCCATTCTTCAAGGAAATTATATATTTTCATCTCTATGGTATACATGAAGTGTTAGTTGTGTGAAAGAATATACCTCAGAAATATCCTCAGGGAACTGTTCTGACGTGAACTGTCCAAAGTACTCAACATATGCAGTAATTTGATCCTATACAATGAAAGAAGAAGCAAGGGCATCAGCACTAAAGAAGATCCATAATTTTGTCAAGGAGAATGCTCAATTCCAGCATCACTTTATCACTACAAACCCTTTTAACAATATTCATTACAAAACTAAAACATATATCCCTCGGTCAAATCTATAAGACCAACCTAAAACCTCAACTTGGGCACTCTATAAAGCTTCTAGATTTGTTCTCTCAACATGACCATCTCAGCCTCAAAGTGAAACAAACAAGCAAAATGAAATGCAAATTAACTTCATCAAAGAGAACACATAGGAATTGAATTGGACACGTATGCAACAGCAGAAGGAATTGACTACACACCTTTCGTTGATGAAGGTCCTGAGGTGGAGGCCAAAACAAGGAAGAGTACTGAAGGCCATCAATCCACTTCTCAGATGAAACAGCCATAGAAAAAGAAGCTCTTCAACACCAACCAGCAACACTCCGCCTCAACCGCTACCAATCAAGAATCAAAATAGCGTAATTCAACATCCGACTCAGAACAATTACTGCCCAAGATTACCCCGAATCAATACAAAGCTAAAACCATTTAAGCTTCACTAAGCCCAAAATTAAATTTGTAGAAAATAAAATCAAACAGACAGGACTACTACACCTCTTCCAAAGAATAAATTAACAACACGTTTTAGTCTCAACTCTTCAAATCTCTGACTCTCGAGTCTTCTAGCTGGTCTCAATGCTCCAAAACGAGCATTACAGACAACCCAATGCTCTGCATAAACAAAGGGTATGAGCAAGATCGAGATTTTCTGAAAAGATCAAGAGGGCTCAGACCAATCCAGGCCCGATATACAAATTTACCCAAAACAGACAGGAAAAAAAAACCCAAAAATCAGATGAACTACACAAAACCCAGACCCTCAAAAAAATATGAATGAAGCAACTGACCTGAAGCTGCTTAATCCGACAAATTTGGCTCAGAGCTAAATAAATTTGATATTTTTCTCTCTGGGTTTTTTAGGAAGATTGTTTCAGACTGTAAAAATGATATTTTTCTGAAATTATTTTCTCTCTTTTTATTAAGAGGCTATGGTTTGGGTGGACGGAGAAGAGAGAGAAAGAGAGAGATCTTTACAAGGAAGGAGGACTGTTCGCCCAAGATTGATGCACACGTGGCAATGATATTTTCCTGTGCTATTACGAGGCCAAGTGTCAGGTCATGTCATGCATACATGGTCATACATACACACATACATGCATGTATGCCACATGATGTTTTCGAGGAAAATAATAATGTAGGAAAACAGTAGGGTAGTGAAATTACAGAAATGGGTCTAATGGTGTTGGAATACTCCAATTGGTACAGCTAATAAGTGGTGTAAAGGGGCATATGATATAAATTTGTTTATTATTTCATTGGAGACATAAAATATTGGTTTTGCAAGTGAGGTGTTGTTTTTAGTTGCTAGATATTTATGGGGAGTGGTGGGTGTGTTGGTCTTCATGCTATACACTCATGCACTGATTGCAAATAAATAATTATAAATACAAACCTTTTAGTATTATATACTAAAGTAATAGTTCACTATCATAAAGGAATTGCTTGAGTTTATAAATTGACCAAATATTCATATGCTTTTCTCATTAAATCATTTTTATAAATATGTTTATTCTCTATTTATAGGTTATTTTAATCACTATGTCAAATTCAGCTTGATTAAATTCTAAGCTATCTTTCAGTTACTCTTCCTCCGGGAATATAGTTGGAACAATATGTATTGATCTTCCTTATGATTCAACACTTTGTTTAGTTGTTTTTGATGAATCATATTCCATACTTTTTTTTTTCTTGTATTTGGTATTGTATGTAGGACACTAGATGCAGGCGTTTACATCTAAATTGGTTTTAGTTATAAGATTTGTTCATGTCAAGGTATTATTATAATATTTGTTCCTCCCCACCCTGGATGTTGTCGAAGTTTGGTAGTAATTTTTTTTTTATTACATTTCATTTGGGTAGTAACTTTGTAGTTTTGTTCTTCTAGTAAAATGAAGTACCAAACTATAGAATGCATCAAAGTTGTAACTAGACATGGTAGCACGAACTCTCTTTCTTTTGATCGTCACGAAAGATATATCATTTTTCATAATCTCAAAGCCACCAAATAACATGTTTTACTACTACGGAGGTAGGAAAGTTTCTAGAGGTTTATTCCTTGAACTTATTTGTAGACAAAAACACTAATGGAAGCATTCATAGTGGTGTAAATTCATGGGGTAAATACACTCAAAATTTTCATTTTTTCCTTTTTGTTTTTTTTCCCTAAATAGCTGAGTTTATTTGATCATGCGTTGCAGTGGGAATATACTTTATTGGGTTTATTATCGGGTAAGACGATAAAGTTAACCAAAAACTTGTACGAAGCGAAAAACAACATCATTTATTTTGAAAAAAGTTACTTAATAGCCGATTGAGAAAAAAAATACAACATATCAAACCAACCCATTGATCCTTTTAGACACGTCGGCGAGAAACAGCCTATGGGTCGCCAATATTCGGGTTCCATTCAAGAGGTGTCAATGGCTTGAAGCGCCAGACACTAGTGTATGAGGCTCTCAGACACCTACATCTGCGTTGCCGGTGCTTCTCGGTTCTTTCCATGCATTTGGCCAATTTCGGATCCAAGACCGACGCAGCTCATCCATTTCCTTTTGACTGTCCTCCTTGTCTTAGCCACCTTTTGGCCCTAATCGGACAACCGCATACAGGTCTAAAAATGATCTCGGCATCAACAAAGGCTACAACGAGGATGTTCTTCTCAAACATTTTTGGAGTCGTCGTTCCACTTGTGCCACCAGATGCACCGGTCCCTCCAATGTAGCCGTCATTAGTCAGGGAGAACTAATTCTCTAATCGGTGCTTCCAATAAGGCATCTCTCTGAGAAGGTTCAACCAGTGTTTCCAGACGAAGTCATGCTTGTACCGTTCCTTGTAATCTTTCTCAGCATTGGCCAAGACGTGATCGTCTATATGACCGATTCGGTGGATGTGTTTGAACTTTGACCAATACACCTGCTACTTTTCCCTTGGTCTCCTTCGTTGCACTAGTGATGAGGGCGATATGGTTCTTCACGTTATCCCAAAAATGCGCACTCGTCTAGTCTAGGTCGTGTCTTGAGTCCTTCGAGTAGTTCAACTGCGCACTCACTAGGGTGATCTCCTCGTCTATTGTCCACTTCCGTCTATGTCGTGGTGTCCGACTACTTGTGCTTGGGCATGAGGAGACGGAGCCTAGGGCACCCTCACTCTTTTGTGAGGCGGTGGATGAGGTAGGCCCGATGTTGGGATGTACGGGCCCTCCCAAAACGGTTATGCAACTCGGTCGTTAGAGTAATGTTGCGAGTCGACCTGTGGTTTAGGGACATAACATGCGGGTATGACTTAAACAATCCTATTGGACTTAACCATTGCAACAGGTTTCTTCATAGTTTATACCATGAGTTTTCCTATAACCTTTTGCAACTACTCTTGCCTTGTAAGTGGGCACATTGCCATCCATATAGGTCTTCTTCTTGAAAACCCATTCACAACCAAGGGTTTTTAAGTCATTGATTGAGTCAACCAAGTCTTATACTTGATTTTCGTACATTGCATTTTCGATTTCATGGCTTCTAGCCACTTGTCGGAATCTGGCCCACTCACAGCTTCTTCATAGGTTGGGGGATCAACATGGTCCACAATCAACACGTCCTTGACAAGGAATCCAAATCTAATATGGATGTTTCGTGTCCTATAAGATCTTCTAGGTTATTGTGTTACTACCTCGAGTTCCACATTTATTTCTTGAGTATCCTCCTCATGCACCATGCCATCTTCTTGATCTTGAAATTCATCAAGTTCAATTTTTCTCCCACTACCTCGTTTGAAAATAACCTCTCTTTCCAAAAAGAAACCTTCTCGAGAAACAAACACTTTTTTCTCTTTAGGTTTGTAGAAGTAATATCCTTTGGTTTCCTTAGGATATCCCACGAAAATGCATTTGTCGGATTTGGATGTCAGTTTATGTGAAAACATTCTTTTCACTTAAACATCGCAACCCCAAATCCTTAGGAAATTGACTTTAGGATTTCTCTCACTCCATATCTCATACAGTTTCTTTTCCACAACCTTTGTAGGTATTCTATATAAAATAAAAGCGGTGATTTCTAGAGCGTGTCCCCAAAACGAGATCGGGAGACCCGTCTTACTCGTCATAGATCGAACCATATTAATAGAGTTGGATTTCTCCTCTCGGACAGACCATTCCATTGAGGTGTTTCGGGTGGAGTGAGTTGAGTAACGATCCCATAATCTACTAGATAATCTAAGAACTCTTGGTCTAAATATTCTCCACCATGATCTGATCGTAGCATTTTAATAGTTTGACCAAGCTGGTTCTCCACTTGATTCTTGAAAGTTTTGAACTAATATATAATTGTTCTCAATGAGCTTGTGATGCCTCTCAAGCTTGGTAACCACAAGGCCAAGTTTTGCGATGTATGTGGCATTCGTTTCTTAAGGGAGATCTCAGTCTTTTGTGCTGATTGTGGCTCTTCCCGTCTGTATGTACGGGACGGTCGTATGTTAGATTTTGCACATATGGTTTCGGATCGGAAAAAACGAAATGGAGGTAAGCTTGCAACAGGGATGGGTTCTAAGCGTGAAGATCGACGTTCTACAGGTTTGGAGGTGGCAGGAGCTTCAGATTCTGCCATTGTTGATTCTGATCGCAAAGTGGTCGATCCAGAGGGTTCGGTGGTTCTCAGAGACCCTGCGACCAAGCTTTCAAAGGAGAAGGAGGCGTCGACTTCTAAAGCGCTGGTTTCCACGAAGGGATCAGGAGATTCTGGTGATGCCCAGCTGGCTACTCCTCCATCGAGGTCATTGGATTTGGCTTCAATTTCTACGGGTACGAATGTATTTGTCTATAATCTACCGTTTCATTTTACAGACGAGTGGTTGGTGAATATTTTTTGTGAATTTTGGGAAATCAAATCAGCCATTGCGATCAAACGACCGAACATGAAAGGTCGTCGTTTTGGTTTTGTAGATTTTCAGTCCTCTTCTACAGCTCAGAAGGCCATTGAGGTTTATGATGGTTTTAAATACAATGGTAACATTCTTTTTGTGGTTTTAGCTCGTTCAGAATCTGGCCCGTTTCCGGTTAAACGGTCGTTTGGATCAAAACAGAGCATTCGTAGTCAAGAGAGTCTGGTTGTGGACACTCGATTGTAGGAGAAGAAATCGTTAGGGACAGAGGGTAGTCCTGTTTTGGGGCATTTCCATTAACAGGTTTGGTCCGATTGTGAATTGTTGGGGACAGAGTTAATACAACGTCCATCTTCTCAGGTTGGTCCGACGAACTTTCAGGTAACGGTAGATAGGAGATGTGCTGAGCGATTGTTGGAGCTGATTTGGGTGAAGATCTTCGAATCTCCAAGTCGATATCTTCGTGATTTTTTTAGGATTGAGGATTCGAATTTCAATATGGTTAATGAGATTCATGATTCGGTCAAGTTGGATGATCTACTGGGTTGTGATGAAGCCCATTCTTCTTTGGCCCGGTTGGGTGTTGCGCGAGGAAGTGTTGGTCAAAGCCCTCCATTAATTGTTAATGAGGAAGTGACTGATTTATCTGTTTCAGGAGGTCAGGTTTGTACTCAGACGGTTTTAGTGGATGGCGTTGAGATTTCGGAAACTCCATTAGAAACGGAGAAGAAGGAGAGTAGTCGGTGGAAGGACGCTCTCCTTAAATCATCTCGTCGGAGTCGGTCTTCCACGTTTACTATGGTTACTAGATCACGATCTTGGTCGTTGACTCGGGAACGTGCCATCAAGTCTACGCCTCCTGTTTCGAGGCTGTGGAAGGCGTCCCATGAGGATGCTAAGAAACGAACAGTTTAGATGGTGGTTTTCGCCAGTATCTTATCGGTGTTTCATTGTTCTGTTTGTTTCTCTGTCTTTTGGTTAAGGTTAATCCTTTTTAACTCCCCCTTTAGCAGAGTTCTTTTGTAAGCGTGTCCGGGTCTTTTAACCATTAATCTCATTTCTGTTTGAAATGAGGCTCTTTTTAAATAAATTTTCGTGCTTATAAAAAAAGAGCTTAAGATTATGAACCCAAGATCCATTAAAAGATTGGATTGTTGCAGCTTGATTCTTCTTATTATCAAAGTAAACAAATCCATACCATTTCCCTTTGGAATCTGGCTTATGAGAAATTAAGGCTTTACAGAACCCCAATAGATATCCAAAGACTTTCTTCAACCACCCAGAAGAAACATTGCTTGGAATATTGTAAACAAAAACTGCATGAAGTTTAGACACTGCTCTTAAACTGGAGGAATGTCGAGAGCCCCCACGATCTCTTTTCCTTTTGAATCTTCCTTCAAATCTAATTTGTCTCTGGAAAGGCCATACATCCTCAAAACCTGGTGGTGGATATCCCATTGACGATGAAGCTAATACCCTCCTTTGTAAACACAGTTGCTTATGAGGAACTATGATTGATCTCAGCTTCCTCATCATCCTCCAGGTGCCATGAGGAGGTTTGTTGAAGAACTGTTACTCAGTATTGTAGAGAGCTTCTTCTTCAAACACTTCTTGGATTTCCTATCTGAGCTGAGAGGAAGATTGAGAATAACCAAAGCTTCGCACTTCGTCCTCCAGGTTGTGGTTTCTGGCAATTTCAAGCAAAATCCCTTCCACTCTATTATTGACGAGCTGACCTTCTCCATCCTTGCTAGTGACTCTAGTTGCTAAAGTAGTAGCTGGAGAGAGAGCCATTACTCCTGTTTATTTTTTGTTGTTCCTCTACAAATAATACTTATTTTGTCGTGGGAACATGACATGTACTATACTTTTGAGGTTTCTATTAGAGATGAGAGCGTAAGATTCATACGTAGTGCATAAAAATAAGGTTTGATTTGCATAAAAACTCTCCAATGATGTGATTAAGAGTATTCGTAGTGGCCTCTTAAGGTAGGTTGACTCTGGTTCGGAATAGGTCAAGTGACAATCGCACACGTTGGTCGCTTCTGAATTTGGAATCGATCGAGGTCGAGATGTAGCTGACGACGACACGTTCGCCAAGAGGAGAACAATCTATTCTGGCTTGCAGCCAATCACTATTTGCCACATGTTAACACTCGCCCGTCTTCATCTCTTTTTCAAATATGAATTCGGTTAGAGAAATTCTACACATGTAATTATTTAGATTAATCATGTAGTTAGTAGGGAGATAATAAAAAACTAGCTCATTGATATATCTCTATTATAGGTACCTTATCATGTATAAATACCCAAGGGAAAACGCCACTTCCTAACCTTATGCGACCTTTGATTAGCACTTCCTTACCTATGTCGACCTTTCGTAACACTTCCATACTTATCAAAGTTATTTTTTTATAGAAACTATCAAATTCTGTCTAAACT